>JAULKM010130383.1:0-19563 GCA_032355605.1 Rubia tinctorum
CGTTGAACGTTCTTGGCTAATCTTGTATAAATGCATGAATTGGTTCAATGCTTAGACACGGTGTAGTGTTTATAAGTCTTACCAAGCTTGTTGATTCTTCGTGCTTAATGCATTAATGGGATAGGCGTTGAACGAATAAAGAGGTCATTAGTGAGGTTTGGCTAGAGATGTCGAATTCACTCTAGTAAACTACTATCAAAGAAGAATAGATGGTTTATCTTCACAACAAGTAGTAAAGGTGTTAAATGGGTTATATGTTCAATGATAGGTAAAAGGTTTGGAAGTGTAAGTCAATTGCACCCAAGACTCTGTAATACATACTTAATATTATTTTAGTTATTGTATGATTTATTAGGTTAACTTGTCTTTAAATTGTTAACTTAGAAAAAACAAAACCCAAAATCCCCCTACTTATGTGCTTTTATATATACGAATATCTATATATCTAGCATAGTATTTACCATGTTATGAGCAAACACTTGAGAATATCTCGTGTCTCTGCAGACGATCCCAACTTGCCACTAGCTACTTAGTTATAGTTAGTAAGCAATAAGGGCTTAAAAATTACATCTTTGAGAGGTACGACAACGACCTCCCAGGGTCATCCGGTAGGGTTAGGTCAAGAGATGAAGCTATTAATTTTCCAGAGAGGATAAACTCTGATTATGAGGTTAGTAACTTTAGGGGTCACAATATGACTCTAACATGGAAGAAGATGTTATAGGCCTGAACGATTAAAATCTAGAAGGTTGGCCTATTACCGATATGCCTCCTCAAGGGTTAAGGTGTTTGGCCTCCAGGTTTGGGCAAACCCTTTGTGAGGAGGTCTCCTATCATCGGAGAAGTTGGTTCTTTCCCCTAATGCACGAGGAAGAAAGGGAGGAAACTACACCTCTAGAGGAAAGAGAGTGAGAAGAAGAGAAATATCTCGAGGAAGGTGGGGAAGAAGAAGTGGAAGAAGCATTTCTCGAGGAGGAGATGGAGACATCTACTGACGAGCCCCCATCCTCGAGAGGTTAGATAACTATCTGGAAGATCATATTTACAATTCCCTTAGGCTTAAAGATTCCCCAAGATATAGATTTCCAATTATTAAAGGTAGGTGAATCCCCTGACAACCTTTCAGAGGATAGATCAATCATCTTGTTAAAACATCTTCGTTCAGGGCTCTACTTCCCTTTTCCTCCATTATTCTCCAAGTTCCTTAAGGAGTTTCAAGTTAGTCCAGCACAAGTGCATCCCAACGTTCTAGTTATCATCATGATGTTTCTGGCAAGATGTAAGGAATTTGGGATCAAGCCAAAGTACAAGTTTCTCTGTTCATTGTACAGTGTGTCTCACTGTGGCAAATCTGTCGAGAAAACTGTCACACTTATTGGGAGAGAGAAGAAACAAAAGGTCTTCATCATTCCTTCTCATTCGGATAAATGGAAGAGTAGGAGGAACGAGATTACCTTGATTGTACGAGGTACAAGGTTCCCCAATGGAACTCAGACATAAAGGTCGAGTCCTCGAAGGGGGAAAGTACTCTTATCCTAGCAATCTCGAGAATGATAGGAGGCGTCTCTTAGCCTTATCTTTGGATTATAGATCTTTCTCCAACCACGATAAGACTATTGGCGGTTTCATCTAGTCACCCTAAGTTTATGAAGAGTTCATGTATCATAAGTTACGAAAAAGTAAAAAACACTCCAATCCCCAAGATCCCTCACTCGAGTATAAAAAAGGCAAAAAGAGAAAAATAATTTCTGAGAACCCCTATAAGGAGCCCACTCTATAGACTTCTCTTAGTGATTTTAGACCCTCAAAAATCTCCGAAGGTGTTAGTAAGTTTTATTACTTCCTTTCTTTATTCTTTTTGATTTCTAGCTCTAACCTCATTTTCTTTCTTTTATCAGTGGGTCTCGGTTTAGCTCTAGTTCCCAAGAATGATGGTAACAAGGGTGGTCATTCTACCCTCTCGAACCTGACACCCACCATTCCTTCGGTAAGTGGTGGAAAGGGTCGGGTGAAAACACTGGTTCTTCTAGGAAGAATCAACGTCAAAAAATAGACAACAATAGTGGTCGGGTTCCACCTATTCCTCACCAATCTAACCAACAGACTTCATCTTCGAATACTCTTCCTACTTCCTCGAGTATTCATGTCATCGATGGGCAGGTCCTCAAGCCTTTTGGCTGCAATCCCAAGGTTAATTGTCCCTTTCTCATTCCCCTCCTTTTCTCTTTATATATATAAATATGTCTTTAATTCTACTACTTCTCTATCCCTGCAAATTAATCTTCCTAATTGTTCTTTTATGCTCTGAGCATCTCAACATCTTGCCCAAGCAGCCCAAAAATTATCTTCCTTTCTGCAAGTGTTGGGGTCCGATTATAGCCTAATGCAAGAATGGATGAAAGGAAAAGAGCTTGAAATATCTAAGTTGGAAAAGGCACTTGAGGCTGAGAAGAAGAAAAATATTGAGCTCGAAGCTGTTAATCAGAAGGCCACCGTAGAGAAAGAAGCTCTTGAACAAAGAATAAAGGTGGTTGAAGTCCCCAAGACTCAAGATTTTCTCCTTGAGGCCTTCAAAGAAAAATTGCTGATGAACACGGAGCTATTCAAATTCTTTGTTGAGCTCCTAGAGTTGTCCAAGAAGCTCGGATGAAGCCTTCGGCTGAGGGAGAACTGAAGTGCAGGTTGGCCCCGCACCTGTCTAAGGATGATGCTAAGTTTGTGGAATCTCTCATCAAACCTGAGCTCGTGGAGGTTCTCGACACAAAATGGAATGAAACAGTTAAGGGATGCCTGAGTTTTGCCTTCTTACACTATTTGAAGGCTAGGGGCGCTTCCACACGGCCGAGAACATTCAAGCTCTTACTCTCGAGGTGGTGGCCGCTGGTGTGATTTAGCAACTAGCTATAGAGGGGAAAACTGTGGAGAACGGAGCTCAACCTACCACTGAGGAGGACACTAACAGGGTAGGGAATCAAGTATAATATTTACCAATTTTTTCCTCCTCGTGTAATTTTTACCTTTTCATTGAAGAAGACATTCTTCTTGTGGATTGTTTCCTTATTTTTAAATTCTTTTCTCATAGTGTAAATCATTGATAAGGCAGATGGAATGCATCTACAAAGAACTCTCTGATACTCAAATAGAGCTAAATTCAACCAACAAGCAAATAATGAAGTCGATGTTAGAACGCAATAAATATAATGACGAAAAGAACTCTCTTCGTGAGGAAAATCATCAAATTAAGGGAGAGTCGGAATTATGGAAAAAGGGTGAGAACCCTTTCTTTCAAGGCTTGATAGAGGATTGCAAGGCTAAAAAGTACAATGAGGTGGTAACTCTTGAGGTTGTCGAAAGTTGTTATCCTGCCGAGCTGGATTATCTGGAGATAGTACATTGGATCACCAGTAAATTAGGACCTTTGAATAGGTTCCTGGATAATTCAAATAGACTCCCAATTCTTGAGGCTCATCTTAATCTTAGCCGGACTGAAGCATACAAATACAAATTCCAAGTTCAAGCAATAGTAAAGCTTCATAGGATGGCTATGGATGAAATTGAGAGGTGGAGGAAGCGTTAGCACCGAAAGGTACATCTACTGAAGAGGATCCCTCACTGGTCGAGTTGGTTCTTGCTGAGAATACTCGAATTTTAGAAGAAATCAAATCCTCTAGGTTGAAATCAAAGAATTAGAGGAGAAGGTTACTATCTTTGATGTGATCCTTCGAGCTCACTCATTGTTCCACGGGGTCGCCAACCCAAAACTTATAGATAATTAACTTTTACCCAAATTTTTATTTAAGGATTCCCACCATTGGCTCATTGATCACTAAGTAGATAAGATGGGGACTAACCAAGAAAAAAGCAGCCTCTAACAATATCTTGGAGTGGATACGAGAGTTGGGAATCCGTGATCCTCTCCCTTTCGTGGCATTGAAGATCCTTAACTTCAAAGAAATTATGATCTAAGAAAGGTGAAACGAGTTATGGATCTCCTAGTAATAAGAACCAGAAATTCTCCAAGAAGCATTGTAGAGATCAGGGCTTCAAGAGAAGAGCTTAGAGGATGACTCTTCTAAGCATTCTCGCCAAAAGTCAAAGTTAGATTCATCCTAGTATCTTGGAGAGGAACAGATGAAAGGCCTTCAACGTGCTTCCAGAATCAAGATGGAAAAGCCTGAAAAACTTGAAGTAAGGCTGGGAAGTCTAGCTCCATTAAGTTAAAAGATATGTCTTCTCTTTTTGTTATTTCCTTAGTTTTCAAATTTTAACTCTATTTGTAACTTATTCGATGTATCGAATGTATTAATGTTATGTACTTATAGTATGATTTGTAAGATTTTTGAATACTTATCATAAATTAGGTTGCTTATCAGCTGTAATCATTAATCACCTGGTCGATTAAGCCTGAATGTAAAAATTGGAGTAGAATTGAGTAGCTTATTAGCCTTCTCTGTCAATCATTTCATTCACTAAAATATAGTAATGTTACATAATGAGGGCCAATCATCAGCCTCAAAAGCTGGAATTATTAAAAAAGGGTGCCGCTTATTAGTATATCACACATGTCCTCGAGAGTGCCTCGTATTAGCATATCATTCATGTGCTTAAGAATGCCGCTTATCAGCATGTCACTCATATATTTGAGAGTGCCTCTTATCAGCACATCACTCTTATTTTCTTGAGTGCCACTTATCAGCATATCACTCTTAATTTCTCGACTGCTTCTTATTAGCATGTCACTCATGTTTTCAAAGTTGGTAATACTTTCTCAAGTTGGTGATGTTCCATCTTCTGGCCACCCTTGCCCTATTCATTGATTCGAGGACATAGCTACCTCCTAGATATGCTTCCACCACCTTGTAGGGGCCTTCCTAGTTAGCAGCTAACTTTCCTTCAGGTTCACGATGACTCTTATCATTTTTCCTTATCACCAAATCTCACAGATTGAATACTACCTTTTTTACTCTTCTATCATATTAGCGCTTGACTCTTTATTTTACCCTAGCTTCTTGCAGGGATGTCAACTCTCGCTTATCCTCCACCATATCAAGGTTTAAACACCAATTATCCTCATTAACTATCTCTTCTGTAGCTTCCATCAACCTCGGACTGGAAACTCTAATTTCTGCAGGATCACTGCTGCTGAACCATACACCAAGCTATACCGTGTTTCACCAGTGGCAGAAGATTCAGCCATCTTATACACCCATAAAACACTATATATTTCACATATTTAGTTACCTTCAGCCCCCTCAATCCTAGCTTTGATTTGATTCACTATTTACTGGTTGGTTACTTCTACCTGGCCGTTGACCCGTGGATGGTAAACTGCCATTACTTTTTACTGAATCTTATGTTCCTTGCACCACTTTTTAAACGGATCTTGGGAAAATTGTGTTCCATTACCTGTGATTACTATCCTTGGGATCCCAAAGTGGCATACAATGTTCTTCCAACAAAATGCAATGACCAATTTCCCCTTTGTATTTGTTAAAGGCTTAACTTTGACCCACTTCGTGAAATAATCGAGAGCCACAATAAGATACTTAAACTTCCCTGGGGCTTCCGAGAAAGGTCCTACCAAATAAATCCCCCACTTTTCGAATGGCTATGAACTATGAATGTTCTTCATCACATACTGTGGAATGTGAAGTAGAGGGACATGCTTCTGACATTGGTGACATGCATGTATGTACCTGTTTTTATCATCAAACATCATTGGCCAATAATACCATTCTTGAATGAACCTCATTGCCACTGATCGAGCCCCCTGGTGGCTACCACATATGCTTTCATGAACCTCTCTTATTAGATAATCAGCCTCGTACAGGGTGACACATCGAAGCAAATGTTGCAGATATCTTATTCGGTATAAATTCCATCTTGCAGCACATATCTCGGGGCCTTTGGTCTTATCTTCCAGTCTTCTGCCTCATTTTCTAGAAAAAAGACCCATTCTCGAAGGTAGCTCACTATAGCAGTCATCCAAGTTTACTCCTCCTCGATTGCCATCACCACCGATTCCTCGAAACTTCTTCTGTTTAGGGTTTTCGTGAGCAACTGTTATTGAGATTGAATTCCCTAGTCAGAAGAAGGGAGCTTATTCAAAGCGTCCGCTTTATAATTTTCTTCCCTTGGAACCTATGTCAAAGAGTGCGACTTGAAACCCTTCAAAAGTTGTCTTACCATATTTGAGTAATTCTGCCAATTGAGTTCTCTGACCTCATACTCCCCAATCACCTCTTGAACCACTATTTGAGAATCACTAGAAACTTCTAGGTCTTTCACCTTCAGCTCCTTAGCCAATCACAACCCAGTTATCAGAGCTTCAAACTTGGCTTCATTATTTGTGGCCTTGAACGCAAAGTGCAATGCCTACGAATAATCCCTGCCATCAGGGCTGGTGAGTAGTTCTTCATCCCCACTTCCACCCAAGTGTGAGGAACCGTCTATATAAAACATCCATACCTCTTTTCTTTGAACAACCTCCTCTCGAGTTTCATCTTCAAGATTGATTGGTTCCGAGTTCTCCACTTTGAAATCTGCCAGTGCCTGACCCTTGATAGAAGTTATGGGATGATATTGAATATCTTGTTCTCCTAACTCCATGGAATATTTCATCATCCTCCCCGAAGCCTCTGGTTTTAACAAAATCTGTCTGATTAGGTAGTTGGTGAGTTGTGCTATCGTATGCCCCTAAAAGAATAGACGCAACATTCGTGTTCCATGCACTTAAACTAGAATCAATAGTCTCCAACCCTTTCAAGGCTCGACTCACATAGTAAATGGGATGTTTATGCCCTTTCTTCTCCTTTACCAACATTGCACTGATTTCCAGAGGCGAGGAAGAAATGTACAAGAACAACGTCTCATCTTTTTCAGGTTTCATATGGGTGGGTAATACCCGCAAATGCTCTTTAAACTGCTTGAACGCTTACTCACACATCTTAGTCCACTCGAGCTTCTTAGCCCTTCAAAGCACATTAAAGAAGGGGAGGTGTTTCTCTGCCCTTTTCAAGAGGAATCTACTCAAGGCCGCCAGAGACCCTGTAAGCTTCTGTACCTCCTTCAATATCTGTGGACTCCTCATTCTCATCAAAGCCTTGACTTTCTCTAGGTTAACATCGATACCCCTCTCGGATACCATGAATCTCATCAATTTTCCATTCCCCACACCAATAACACACTTAGCAAGATTTAACTTCACATTTTCCCCTCGAAGCTTCTTGAAAGTTTCTTCCAAATCAACCAAGAATTCCTCATAACTCTTTATATTCTTTCCAATCTGTTTTTTAAACATGTTATCCACCAATCATTGATAAGTTTCCCCAACATTCTTAAGCCCAAACGATATCTTCTTATAATGATAAGTACTTATATTGGTGATAAAAGATGTTTTCTCCTTTTCTTCCTCTGCCATTAATATATGATAATACCCTTTGTATGCATCAAAGAAGGCCAAAACTTGGTATCCTGGGATAGCTTCTACCAACTTATCAATTGGCGGAAAGGGATAACTATTCTTAGGGAAACACCTGTTCAAATAAGTAAAGTCTATGCACATTCTCGAGGCACCACCTTGCTTTGGCACCATGACTGGATTGGCTAGCCATTCCGAGTAGAACACCTCCTCGATGACATCGGCCTTTAACAATTTCTCAACTTCTTCCTTAATAGCTTCAGCCTTTTCGGGGGAAAAAACCCTTCTCTTCTGTTTAACTGGCTTAATAGGCGAATCGATGTTCAGTTTGTGCACCGCCAAGTTCGAGGGCACTCTTGTAAGGTTTGAAGTACTCAATGAAAAGATATCGATGTATTCTTCCAACAGTTTACTTAGTCCTCCTCTGATATCCCCAGGCATTGATTTTCCTACCGCCACTGTCCCAAGATTTCTAATGGGCATTTGTATCATATCCGTCGAGCTAACATCTCCATGCACTGAAGCCACATTACTCTGTTTCCTTATTTATCTCACCACCGTAAGATTACAACTTCTGGCTACAGTCTGATCTCATCGAATAGAGGGTATCCCCTTATCAGTTAGAAACTTCATCATCAGGTGATATGGTGACCACACTGCTCGAACCTGGCACATCCATAAATTGCAATATATTATTATTTCCCTATCTCCATTAGATACTTGAACCGAAAAAGTTATCTCCCTAAAGGAATATAGGGTTCCCGGTGAAACTATATAAGGGCGAGGTTGACTTCTTCAAATTACCTCGTCATATACCTTGCTGATAAAAACAATTGACAAAAATTACTTCCACTCAACTTTGATCATAAATGAAAACCCTTCTTACTAAGGAATTCCCAATCACTGCTGAGACTATCATGGGATCCGTACGTGGAGTTTGGTCTGGAACTGCATTTGCCTCAGAAAATGTCACGATTTTATCCTTCCAAAACCTCTTATGGCGCGGGTCTCCTGTTGGAACCTTTCGAGCATCTTCCTTCATGATAGTGTTTGAAGACCTTTCTCCCACGAGTCCGTTAATCACGTTAATTACTCTGTGAATTGGCAGATTATCATCATTTCTGTTTTCTTGATTGCCTCCACATTGTTCTTACGGTCTTTCCTATTTTCCTTTTTGTCCTCGAATCCCCTGATCTTGAGGTCTCCTATATCCTCTGCCTCCATTGTACCTCTTGTATGGCTGCGATTCTCTACAGTCATTCCTAGGCCATGGGGATCTAGCATAATTATTTCGAGGTCTAGTGTTTCAGAATCATCATTCTCTTTTACACCTCTCAATCTTCATCCTTAGCTGAGCACAATCATTTGTGTCGTGACCATAATCTCGGTGATGGTCACAAAACAAATTTGTTGCCCTTCTTGCCCTCACAGTATTCAGCGTGTTCTGCACAGATGGATGTGGTTGAATTATCCCTCTATAGGTACTTAGAATTTTTTTTTCCAGAGATCTCTCCATAGACGTCGATAACATAGGTGTATACCCTTAAAATTAGGTCTAACCGCCTCTGCTGGTTTCTTCCCACGAGGGTAACTATTTTTTCCTGACTTCTCCCCCAGATTTTCTCTTCTTTTTCGTGTCCTTCTCGACCCTCAAATATTTCTCCACCACTTCTTGAAGCTTTTGCAACATTCGAGGAGTATTTGTACCCAATTTTTTGTGTAGCTCCAAATCCAGCATCCCCAACAAAGATCAATGAATCACCTCATTCTTCTTTGAGGTAGAAGACCTTCATCCTCTCTCCCACCTTCTGCTTAGTATGATAAAGCTCTAACAGGGTCTTTGTAAATTTCTTCTGCTAGCCATATTGGCTTAACATAGCCCCACTGAAGTCCTTATAGGAATGCAAGGAATCCATGGGTAGCTTATTAAATCACTCCTGAGCTTTCCCTCAAGGGTAGCTCTCAACCAACTTACATGTCAACCTTTCCTTAAACTTCCTCGAGTTCATCAGACTCAAGAGTGTCTGAATAAACTCTCGAGGATCCGATTCACCAATATAAGTAGGACGTCCTTTCGGTGGTTTTACATCAACGGGTCACCGAACCCCTATTATCAATGAGCTAAAAGATGACCCTGCTGCTTGGCTCATCGGATCGATCAACCTGTATAACTCCCTTTTCAAAAAGTCTCCAGCATCCATTGTTAATCCTTTTTGCCCACCAGCCAGATTTAATCCATGCTCATTTCCTTCAAACATCACTGGGTAAACTAGATGATCACCCATGCAACCAGAGTTTACCTAAGGTTGCATACCCCTTGGATAGATTGGCAATTTCCCATACGCATTATAAGGCCCTTGATTGGTTGTTGCACCCTGTTCTAAAATCCCCCATCAAAGCCATTATTACATACCCTGCTTTAGAAGTTATTGGAGCCAAATGAAGTACCGAATATACCACCCCTTACGAGTAATCAGGGAAAGAAATCTGAGGTTGTGCCAGGAATACTTCTCCTGCATATTCATTGTAGGGGTAAGCTATCATGGGCTAAGATGCCAACCCCGAAGTTAAGGCCACTGATATCGATAGCACTGCATCTCTCAAGATACTCACAGGCCTCGGGGAGGAGTAACTCGATATTCTGCTGTTGCTGACACATGTACCACCTGCGTCAAGTCCTGTTGTAATCCCACCACTCATAGGGTCTGATTCCCTTGGATAGTCCTTTTATATGCCTCAATATAGGAATCACCAGAAACTTTCATAAATTACCCATCTCTATCATCACATGAACCAGCTGCTGCTGCCAACTCCCTGTTCCATGGTAACCTCTAGGAACCTCGACGATCCTCTACATCCTTTCGAGGAACTTCAACAACTTGCAGCTCAGGCCCACTTATGAACTGTATCCTCTCATGTTCATTAGTCAAGATATGCATCGTTCCAGACTCAACCACTGGTACTCGAACCTCATCAGGCTCGATACCCTGAGACCCCTGAGGATTAACCATATCACTTCTCCTTGACTGGACTTTGTCGTCGGCTTCTTTTCCGTTCAATATCAATCCCTCAATTCTTTGAGTAACCGTAGAAAAAAACCAAGAAACTTGAATCTGACTCAATCGGTCCCAATGGGCAGGCCAATTGATGCTTCTGGAAACTGAACGGATAGACTGCTCAAGCTCCTTGTTCGTAACCTGCACGAAAACCAACACTAGAGATCCCAAGGGTAAGTCCTACGAAGCTTAAGTCTGCAAAGAGTTCCAATACTATATAAGAGTGAATGAATTACAAAAAATGAATACATACCTAGTATTTATACTGTTTATTCCTAGTCGTATATTTCTCCCGTATATCTCGCTATTATCCCATAAATACGGTATCAATGACTACTGTTTTAATCCTATGCGGCCTAATTAATAAAGGCACATTATCTAACTTGGGCTGGGTCTTTATCAAGTGTATTGAGTATGATTCTTTGTAATACAATACTCCCATTATTATAGGTTAAAATAGTTACTATTTGATAATCAACATTGTCTAACTTTGACAATATATTTGAATGTAGACTAAATTGTTTTTTTGGTCCTTAACATAGCATCTTATACCATCTTTTGGCCCCTGAAACCAATACCACATCCTTTCAGTACCCCAAAAATTTAAAATGAAATTTCAGGTGCCAAAACTAGATTTCAGATGATTTTCAGGGACCAAAAGATGGTATAAGATGCTATGTTAGGGACCAAAAAACAATTTAGTGTACCTGAAAACCACCCCGAATATGGTTTTGGAGACTAAAAATTTCATTTTGAATTTGTGGGGTACTGAAAGAACGTGGTTTTGGTCTCGGGGACTAAAAAATGGTATAAAATGCTATTTTAGGGACCAAAATTTTTTTGTCTTGAATATATATTAATATAACTCTAAATACTTGATTAAGTGCCAATATAAGCCTAATTTTAGTGCAAAAATTACCTTAACTACATAATGAAAGTGATAATATAACCCTACGGGGTATATTCCGGTATTAACTTTCAATTTTCAGCCATTGGCCGAATGAAAATGACTAAAATGCCCTTTTGGCCAAATACAAAAATTCAAAGACTATTTTGCCTCGATGTTGTTCCACGACCATCACCACCACCTCCGACACCACTTCACCACAACCACCACTTCTCCATCACCACTCCGCCACTACCGCCGCCTCTCTACCACGAACAGCACCGCTTCATTCATTCGGGTACCACCATAAACCCCTCAAAACCCACAGCTCCACCGCCACCGTTGTTCCACTTCACCACCGACGATCCTAGCCCACCCCCACTGAAACTCTAGCGCGAGCGACCACCACCCCCACCCCTTTCGTGCCGCCTCCACCTGGCCACCACCACCTCATGCCTAATCCCGCCATGTCGCCACCCCCAGCCCAGGCCGCGCACCATCCAACCCCCTAGCCCACCTGAAACCAAGATCCACTTAGCCCCCAACCGCTGTCCATTAAGCCCTAGTCGCTCCACAGCCAGCTCTGTCGTGCTAGCCAAGCCCCGGCGATCTTAGCTTAGCCTAGCCCCTCACCAAAACCATAGGACTAGCGATCCTAGCCCATCCCACCCCCGCCGCTCCATTCATTCCAGCAACAGCCTTTGTCATCAATCCCGCCACCGCCACCACCCACTGCCCACATCCCCACGATTATCACCCACCACTCTCAGCCTAGCCCTCGTCACTCCCATTCCCATTCCCGCCCCAGCCACCACCCACCATCCCTATCACCATGATACTGTGTAGGTTTTTGAAGCCAGATTGGTGGTTTGAAAAACCGAAGAAGGTGGATTGGAAGGGTCACGAAGGCTCCAGCGTAAGAAGAAATTGAAGAAGAAATAGGAAAAATTAGGATTGAGCAGGGACCAAGAAGGAAGAAGAAATTAGGATTAGTATTTAGGAAGAGGATAATGGGAAGTATAATAAAAAAATTATTTTTCACTTTGTTTTTTATTTTTTCAGAGGGGTAAAATAGAATTCTCTGTTAAATCTGATCTTCACTTCTAGAATGGGCAAAATTGAACTTGCATCAACTAG
The DNA here is from genome assembly GCA_032355605.1 of Rubia tinctorum. Classification (NCBI taxonomy): domain Eukaryota; kingdom Viridiplantae; phylum Streptophyta; class Magnoliopsida; order Gentianales; family Rubiaceae; genus Rubia; species Rubia tinctorum. Next base: position 12,500 of record JAULKM010130383.1, read on the forward strand.
GTAAGTTATATCTGCACTTTCAATTATCAAAAGGTTATATTGGCATTTATGTCAACTAGGTAGTGTTATAAAAGCACTTTTTTCTATATAAATATATGCTACATTGTTGGATTTGTCATAACAAGTGGTTTATAAATATCAACTTTGTATGCACCATTATTATACTTTAACAAATGCATTTTTCAAAAATCGTAAGAAAAATTCTATGCAATATAACTTCAAATAGAGTAGTATAAGAATTGCATACAAATAGATGGTTGGAAAAATATACTATTGAAAGAGTGTAGTTGGAATGTTACATATAAAATTCTCAAACTTCATCCTCCTATAAATTTACTAATTCAACATATACTATTATGTCCATTTCATGATGAATACTACCATCCCAAGTCCTTGCATACAAGTTGCATTTTCAACAAACATCTTGAAAGTGTCTAATAAGGTATGAGCCAGAAGACTCAAGTTGCATATATGCCCAATCCATTTTAAGACCCAAGAAAATTTAAAATAATTGGTGATGGGATGACCCAGTCACATTGTCAAAATGCATCAAATACTAGGGGAATCTCTAAATGAAGGTAGGATACTGAACCATCTTCCACACATATTCAACAAGTAAAATCTAACTTGGGTATCGGAGCGGGAGACAAGCTGCCCTGTTTCACCCTTTTCTTCGGGATTTTTGGATTCTCTTAAGAAGGCCTTGAAACATCACCAACCCATTAACAAAATAAAGATGTAACATTGATGTCATTTGTAGGAACAATCGAAAACCATCGCTCACGCGACTCACATCATGACGGGAGAAGAATCTACATGGGCTATAGAATTATGCATAACAAGCGACTCACTCACCCTCAACAGACACCATCGATGCGACTACGACCTTACGCCGATGATGAAGAAAGACGCAGTCGTTAGGTGATGCCTCACATTTCACTATCTTCATACCAGCTCTCATAACCTAACCACTTCATAAGACAAACGAGAGGAGAAAGGAAGGGAATGAAGAAAGGTGTGAAGTGGTTTAACTGGAAGGGAAGACGATCTGGAACATAGTTACATGTCAACAGCTACAAAAAGAAAGAATGAATAGAAAAATGAATAACGAGCGTAAAATGAGAAATAAAGAGGGTAAGCAAAGGGTGGATAAGGAATATTAAGAAATTGGAAAATGTAAAACAAACACAATTATTGCATACCTCAGGAAGATGTGATTCTCACCCACTCGCTTGAAAGAGGTGATCCCACGTGGAAAATGATCTAAACGATTCAAATTACCACCTTGTCAATAATGCTAAGCTCAACAACACCAAGGTTGACAGGTCCCTGTTTGGGATAAACCATGTAATAAAAGATTCATTTTTTTCAGCTAGTCATATAGCCTCACACCCATAATCGCCAAGCGATATGTCCTCGGATATAAGTATGAAAGAAAAAATTGGTAATGTGGCGAGCATTGGATTCTTTGGTGAAGATAAATGGGAAACTATAACGATTATTAGCGGTCCGGGAATACATAGGGTTAGTATAAAATAAGGTGTTGAAGTATTACTACTCCCCTATTTAAGTGTATTCTCCTAAAACATGCTGATTAAGTCATATCAAAGTGAAATACAAACAGCTCTTAGCATACTTAAAATGGCATATTATAAGAGTGTTTTGACTCTAACTGACGTGGATGTATATATTAACAGGATATCATTCTTTCTTATCTATTAGTGAGGTGGTATTTCCTGGAGTAGATGAAAATGCAATGAGGCCACTGGCCAGAATGTTTAGCACGTAGGAATGTCAGTTGCAATATGGTCCGTCTCTTCCTATTCCCGATTATTTCCTATATGTTTTAGGGGCTTATAGGATTGATTTTGCTCAATTTCACCCTAAGTGAGTGGCATCTTAGTTGTTTTTGAGCGTATATGTCATAATGTCAGGGTTGATTTTAGTTTGGGGTTATGTTCTGCTAACTATCACCTACACCATGTAAGTTCATCTGAACCCTAGATGATTTTTAAGCCTACCAGGTCAACTACTGACATTGTGCGGTGTGTCCCTGATGAATTTAGGTGATGGGAGGACCTTTATGTGTTTATTAGTTGTTATGGTTATGATATGATGCCCCTTTAAAGTGATAATGTATTCCTGGATCGAGAGCTAAAATGGGGAGGTTCGCTAGGCCCTTTTCACAAAATGTGTGGCCGGTGTGGTACTTAAAAAACCGATTGGCTGGAAAGGTATGATCTTTTAAGTTTTTACGGGAAAATAAAATTGCCCTTTTAATATTTGTTTTCTTTTGCAGCTGTTATATTTTAAGGTTCAGTGGAGAGTTTGCTACCTAATCAAGGTATGAATGTGTCAAACATTCATCTTGTGGGAAATAGTTCTAAACACAACTATGATGGTGAAGAAGGGTTAGGTGATATTCCTCCTAAGGTGGCCAGGCTGTAAATGGAGTTGAAGGGGCTATGCACTATTTACAGGGAGAAAGATGCTCTGATCTTGTCTCTTCGTCAACAGTTAAAGCCTTTGGTAGGAGTATGTACGATGGAGATGAGAAGTAGCTCTATGGATAATTGGTTGGTTCCAGATATAGGTTTTTGGGTGAACTAATATCTGGTTTTGTGACTTAATGCATTGGGGGAATTATAACATATGTTGTCGGGGATGGAAATTATGTCCCTTGTAATTTTATATCTTGTCGGGGATGGAAATTATGTCCCTTGTAATTTTATATCTTAAAGGATTTTAATGTTTAATTCTTTTTTTCTTTTTATTATACTGATGCTAACGAACTTCATAATTTAAATTTGTGAATCTAGGTTCCTTTGCATATGCGTGAAAGTGGAATGGATTACTTCTTGTGTCGCAAGGCTGGTGGTTTTCTAGGCTTATACGAAGCTGCATTCTTCTTTGTGCCAATGTGTAATGTGTGTGTTTTGTTATTTTAGTTCATGTTGTGCAAAGAGAAGGTTGATGCTCGGTTTGCGTTCGCTAGGCTAGTGGCTTTCTAGGTGTATGCAAATCTATAATCTCTGACATATGGTGTGTTTAAGTGTGCATTGTAACAGAGACGGAATCGAATATCTACATGTGTCGCTAACCTGGTGATTTACAAGGGGTATGCGAAGCCGCAGTGTTCTTTTCGTCATCCTTGTGTGTATTGGTTTGGTGATTTTGAGCGAACCTATGGAGTACGTGATGAGACGTCAAATGCATGTGTTTTCCGAAGCATTTAACATCTCTTTTGTTATCTTTTTGTTAGAAGATTGCTAGATTTATGTAGGTTTACATCATAAGGGGTTTAGATAACCATTTCAGTTTTTGTATCTAAATCCTTCATTTTGTAACCTCTTTTGAGTCTAATGGATTTTTTGTCCTTACGAGCATCTAGATTTCTTTTGGTGAGTTAATTTGTAGATTTCTCATAAGTACTTTGGAGTATTTTAGTGAAGGTCATTCTCAAGGATGGTAGATGATTTAAGGCCATGAGTTAAAATGTGGTAGAAGATAAAATGGTCGAAGAAGGAAGACAAAGAAGAGGATGAATTGTGATCCAAAAGTTTGAACGAAGTTCTGGGAATGATTTGAAAAGAACCAGCCTCTGAGGGTGGTGCCATTGGATTCGTCTTTGCGAGTACTTTAAAAAGACTACAAGAACTCCCAAAACAGATGAGCGGTTTATTCATAGTGACAGAAAGAAGAAGGGGGTCAGATTCTACTCCGCGGGCCTCAAATATGTCTTGCGGCCTGCTGCGACAGAGTGGGTTGATGCCTTATTACTCATTTTTAGCCTCTCTCTTCAATATCTCTTGTCCTCATCCACATTTCTCTTCCGAAAAACTCCAGAACACATTTTTTCACCATCTTTTCTCCTATGTTTACCATGGGTTTTTTTCTTTTGTTATGAGTTTAGCTAATTTAGGCTAAATATACTCTTGGAAGCAATTGGTAAGCATTTCTAGTCTGAATTTGTGAGATTTTATTTATCCTATTTTGTGCTTTGATTATCAAGTATATTTTGTGTTTTCTTGTGTAGTTAATGCATGATTGAGACTAGGATGATCAACTAGTTGATGATTGTGGGTTAATTATTTGCTAGGTTTTTGGTCAAACCAGGAAGACTTTGATTTTTTATCGATGTGATTATCGTTAGTTGATGTTAGGTTATAATTGGGTGTGACAACTAATTATGATTATTGATTGATGATATTGTTTAGAATTGAGATGAATTTGAATGGGTTTGACTAATTATCAATGTGACTCGTTAATAACGATTAGCATGAATGTCGATCCTCGTAGTCATTATTAGTAGATATATTTGTGCTATCCCGATATTTCTTGCTTGTAGGATACTGTGTTAGTTGTATTGGTTATCCATGTGTATTGCTATTCTCGGGGAAGTCTATAACGCCGATCATCTAGGGTGACCCAAGGGTAAGGATTATTGTATGGCGCCGATCGCCCACTCTAACTATAATCGAGGAGAGGCGAGAAATATCTTCACCTGAAAGGTGTTGATAAATTCTCCACAATATGTGATTAATGCATGAAAATATGTTAATTAATTGATGATCAAAAGATAACTATGAAGAGGTTGGAGTTGTTGGTTTCCAAGGTCAGTGATCTCAAGAATGGTATCCATACTATGATTCTTACAATCCAGAGTGGGGTGGTAATCCGGATTCGTGGTATGGGAATGCACCGGAAAACCAACACTATGAGCAATATGATTGACATTCATCACCTTATGCCACGCCAAAACAACCCTACCCAAGGGATGATGGGTCATCTAACCCTCGAGAAGGAAAGCCAATGTTGGAGTATGAGGAGCTCTTGCATGCTATAAAAATATGGCCACTTGGAAGACCGAACCACATCTAGAATCACAAACGTGGAGGACCGATCTTCCGCGAGATTCAAAAGTTTGGAAATCCAAGTTAGTCAAATTGTATTTTTTGTGCCTCGGTTGGAAGCTAAAGTTTTAGGAAAACTTCCATCACAATCGGAGGTGAGCCCGGAGCCAAGAGCAAATCCTTTGACCTTGATGGGTGAGGTGGTGGAGGAAGTTGAAGATGAGGTCCAAGAGGATGAGAAATTGATTGTCGATGACAAAGAAATTGAGCAAGAGGTGATTGTCCTATATTCATTATTCTTGCCATCATCACCCTCACCTCCACCAATTAAACCAACTCCACAATTTCTGGAATTTTTGGATGAGACAATAGGGGAGCCAAATGATTATGCCAAGCTTCCAAACCACCCATCTCCTTTAAGACCAACTCCACCTCTACAAAATCTCCCTCTTGGAAGATTTATACCCTAACCTCTATACTTTTGGATACTCATGGTGAAGGGGTTCAAACTTTCACCATATGGATAACATTAGGGTCGTGTCAGTGACCTTAAATATACGGAGCTTCTTGGGAGGCAACTCGAGTTTTAAATTGTTTTTGTAGATATTTTTTAAAAATTGAAAAAAAAATTAAAAATCTTCACCCTTGTCCTAAAAATCTTACCCAAAACCACAAAAATACCACCACAATCCACCACCAATAATCACCACCGAAACCACCATCTAGGAGTACTACTAGTTGTTGCTTTTTGTGGGTGTTGATCAAGACTTTCATAGTTGTGGATTTGTAGTGGATGGGTCGAGGTTGCATATCAGATGGAGTTTGAGAGAATGGAGGAGATAAAATTCACTAAGGAGTGAGCATTGCTACCACTGGGAAGGGCCTTCAAGGTCAGAGTTGTGAGTTTTTTCCCTTCTCCCTTATTTCTTTATCTTGTCCTTTTGTCATATTGAGGACAATATGTATTTCAAGTGTGGGGGAGAGAAAGATGTTTCAGTATATTGTATTGTAGTGCGCATATGCTCTACTTTGATTTGTTTTGTTTGGAAAAAAAAATCCCGCTAAGTTGAAAACCCGAGAGGGCAATTTAGGCAAAATTGGGGGGTCTGGATAGGTCGAAAAAAATGGAAGGGAGACCTATTCAAAAATGAGAGGCTTAAATGGTGTGGAAAAATGTGAGGGTAAGCATAAAAAATATAAAATATATATGTGAAGCTAAGATAAAAAAAACCCGAGAGGGCTCTTTAGCAAAAAAAAAAAGAGAAATGAAAAAAATATGAAGGCTCATTTTGCCACTTTGAAAACTCTTTGAGTAGATTAAATCTCCTCTTGCTATACCTTTGAATGATGAACACCTCTCTTTGATTCAATAGCCTCTCTTTGATTCAATATTGTTTTTGGGAATGTGGATGGGTAGAAATACTTTACGTTTAAATATGTGGATGTGTAGAAATCCTTTAGGTTTAATTATGAGAATGGTAGTCTTTCATTTTTATAATTAATGGAATTCTCAAATGAAAGATCTCAAATGTGTTATAGGGTATAATCCTTAGGAATCACCTTAGTCCTTGATCAATTTTACTCGAGGACGAGTAAAGAGCTAAGTGTGGGTGTTTGATGTACCTAATTTATATCATATTTTTGGCATATTCGAAGTCTAATTTTGTAATAGATTAGAAATTTAATTTGAAGTAAATTGACATTTTATCAATTGGAGGGTTAGCATGATATCACATGTTTTACATCATAATTCTTTGATTTATGAAGTGTTTTGAAGATCATTTTGAAAACTCCTTTTGAAGAGTTCGGGTTTGAAGAGTTCGACTGAAGTTAGAAGAGAATACCAGTTATTCTAAAAATTGATAGAAGTTGAGCAGAACACTTGACACTGACCGTGTCAAAGAGCCCAGCGGCCATTTTATTGCTTTTCTCTTTTAATTTTTAGGCTATAAATACTCTCATTCTCTTCCCCATTGAAGACACAAATTTTCTACCTTCTAAACCCTAGTTTACATTTACTCCTTTATCTTTTCATCTTTTCTCCAATGTTTACCATGAACTTTTGTGCTTTTGTTATGAGTTTAGCTAATCTAGGCTAAATATACTTTTGGGAGTAATTGGTAAGCATTTCTACTATGAATTTGTGAGATTTGATTTATCCTATTTCGTGCTTTGATTATCAAGTATATTTTGTGCTTTCTTGTGTAGTTA
>JAULKM010130392.1:0-19563 GCA_032355605.1 Rubia tinctorum
TTTTGAAGTGGTAAAGGTGTTCTTGCATGATGTGGTGGAAATCTTGGATTGAGCTAAGCCCAATTCCTTCAAGTTCATCAGACAACATTTGAAACCTTACCAAGAGAGTTTTGTGCCGGAAAAAGTAGAAGATGTTGATCTTCTTGATCCGGTTTGTGAGTAAACCCCAAGAAGAGAGGTAAGTCATACCGATGACATTAAATAAATTTGGTTTTGATCATCCGGATCATCAATCTACACTTTCCATTGATGTTGTTTCAATTTAAGTTTTTATTGTTAATTTTATTATTTTGACATGTTCGTATCACAGGTGTGCTTTTCCATGATTTTGTAGCCAATTGATGTGCATAGAACCAGATGGAAGAAGGTGTGAAGGAAATAAGATGGGAGGAAATTCTTGGAAGTTGGTAACTTCTAAATTTATTTTGTGAGTGTGGGAGACCCTGTCTGACGCGAGTCGCGACAGCCGCTTCGCAAGTCGCGACAAACAGGGGATTTTGACAACTCCCAGTTTCATTTGATCGTGAGTCTGGACGAGCTTATCGTGCTTGCGATGAAAATCAGAACCATTTTCTGAAAATGTGAACTTACAGATACCAAATTTCGTGAGTCGCGACACCATGTCGTGAGTGCGACAAGAATAAAAAAATTTCGACAAAATATCAACTTCTAGGTTCAATTTTTTGCTAGTTGAGATAAGCCTATCGCAAGTCGTGACACTCTGTCGCGAGGCGCAATGGTGGTGTCGTTATCGCAAAGAAATTCAGAAGTTTTTGGCAAAATTGTAACTCGCAGTAACATATTTTTGCGACTCACGACGCACTTGCCACGAGTCGAGATAGGTTGTCGTGAATCGCGATGGTCATTTCACGATCGCGACAGAAATCTGAAGGAATTTGAAATTTTGCAACTCCCAGTATCCAATTTTTGCGACTCGCGACATTGGCGTTGCGAGCGCTACGTCTGTTTGACTTCTTGGAGTCCGTTCACTCCAAGGTCGCGACTCGCGAAACCCTATCGCGAGCGCGACACTAGATGTATTTGGAAATAAAATGGGCAAAACCCATTATTTTCCTTGTTCTGCAACCCATTCTTTGTCGCCGATACAATTCCACCACCATTCTCCACCAAAATCCGACCGGATTCACCCATTAAAACCGGTCAAAAACAATCCCCATCACTTACCCTCTCAAAATTAGCATCAATTCCACCAATTAAGCCAACAATTCATTTGAATTCGAAACCCTAGAAATTGGGGATTTTGAATTTAGTTGCTTAAGCTAGGGAATTTCCGTGTGCTTGTTTAATTCAGCATCATAGGCTTCTAATTGGTACATTTCTTCAACTCTCCCCACTTCAATTGTTGAATTAATTGAATCTGTGGATTTGGGTGAATGTGTTATTTTGTAGGAAATTAATGGAATGTTCATGAACTGATTCTTTTGTGATATGGATTGGCTTTGGTCTTGGATTATTGAATTGTTGTGGATTGTTGGCCATGAATTGTTCTTTTGGTGGTTGTTTTGGATTGTTGGTCTGAATTAGTTAATTAGGTAATTGAATATTGGATATATGTTACTCTACACTGGTAATATACATGTGCACATTATATGTTGTTAACTGTGTTTGATCTCTAATTGTTGAATATTATACTGCTGGGCCTAAATTGTTGTAATGGGACGTGATTAGCGCAGAATATATTCAACAACGTGTAGGTTTTGAAATTCACATGTATAGTCATATGGGTATCCTTGCACCATTGTAGTGGCTTTTCGAGGATGGTAATATATTTCATACATCAATTTCAATGTGCTTGCTAATTTCTATATTAATGTTTTGATGTCTATCAATATGTGCATACTACATTAGAGGTAATTACTTGATTTTTGTCACTATATCCCTGTGTGTCTGATGTGGTTTTCTATTTGAATAGACATGGCCCCAAAGAAGAGATCGAGAGCAGGTCCTTCTGCCCCACCTCCACCTTCTCCACCGGTAGCTGATCTTGCACCACCACCTCTCCCGGACAGATTCATGGGATTGCGTCGGTTCACCGGCGCTTATGCTGAGAGATGGGATATTTTATCTACGAGGAAGATCCAGGAGACGTGCTTCACCAATGAAACAGCGTTGGAGGCTCTTCAACTGAAGGAGTCGATTCTATGCCTCATCGACAAAGGAGGTATGAGAGGTTTCTTGACCCCAAGAGCACCCACATATCGGAGGTATACCCTCGATTTCTTGTCCATGATGAGGGCATATACAAAGAGGGATAGAGTACACTTTGAGAGGTTCATTCAGTTTCATATGAATGACTGATCATACTAGATGAGCCTCTCGGATATTGAGGAAGCCTTTGGGTGGGACAGTTCAGAGATTTGGGCGAGGTTCAATCCGAAGAGACATACACCCACCATGGAGGAGAGTTTATTGTTATGGCATTCCATCACCAGGAAGGCGCGGAATGTCAGAGACAAGAACTGTCATCATTCATCCAGCGCTTCAATTTGTGCATCGCCTCCTCTCCGCCACTCTATTCTGTCACGCCGAGGCGACAAATGTGACAAATGATGAGATTCAATTTCTTTGGGAGTTGACGAGCAACGACATAGGATATGGAGGATGGGAAGACTTGTGGGTCACGAAGGTCTTGGAGGCGAAAAAGAAGGAGAAAGGCGAGATATCATTAGGGGCATAATCACCCAACTTGCGGAGCAGCTGCACATCGCCATACCTGAGGGGCTTCAACGACTTGGTTGGGGGATTTTTATCGCATCACGTTAACCCGGATGGTCAACTTTCACCTGATCAAGACTACGACGGATCCACATGTTTTCCATTAGTTGTATGGGGCTGGAGGTGTCACCTTCATGAAGCTTGCACAGCCCCAGCGTACGAAGCTGGAGTTGGAGACTCCGATGACGAATTTGGCGATCGAGCCAAATTAGGAGTGCAGGAGGGGATTTCTGTGGGAGTTCAACAACCTCCTGATCCAGTTTAATGAGGGTACTCTACCCTATACTATGGATCCACCGCAGGATGCACCCCATTCACCACATCCTTCTCCATAACACCAGCAACCCAATCCTATGCAGGAGGATCACAGCAGCCGTAGCCAGCCTCAGCAGCCGCCAACAGATTTCTTTTACCGGCTGCACGAAATGATCTATGACCACAACCTGTATGTGTTGTGGAACTTGATGGATATGGATGACGAGATTGATCAGCTTGTATCCAGAGTGTGGGATATGCAGGCACGTGCTAGTGGCACCACATATCTAGATCCTTGAGCAGCGAGGCACAGGGAGAGATGATAGATGAATGAGGAGTGGATGTCTCAGTATCAGCATCGCTATGGACTTAGTGGCTCATCCTCACATCAGTGATTGTGAGCATTAATCTTTCGCGTACCCCCCCCCCCCATTCATTTTGTATTGTGTTTTGCCCTATTTTGTATACATTGAGGGCAATGTAGTAATCCAGTGTGGGGAGGGGATTTAGCATCACTGTTTCTTTTTGGGATGTGATATTATGAACATGTAGACTTGGATATTTTTTCTTGCTTGTTGGATGCTATATTTTGATGCATTAGGATATTTTGTAGTTTTGACATGCGGGAGCTTTTTGGCAATTTATGATTGGAAAACACAAAAAACAATAATAATAATTTATTTTTTTAAAAAAACTAGAAAATGAAAAAGAACAAAAATAAAAAGGAAACTCGCTAAGTTGAAAACCCGAGAGGGCAATTTAGGCAACATTAGGGGCCTAGATAGTCTGAAAACCCGAAAGGGCGGCCTAGGTAAAAACGAGAGGCTAAATGTAGGTGAGATGTGAGCCAAAAGATGTGTGGCTAGGATGAAAACCCGAAAAGGCTCCTAGGCAAAATGAGAGAAAGAGAAAAATAAAAAAGGTTAAATATCTACTCATTTCCCGGCGTTGGAATCATAAGGTTGCGGGGTATATATGGATGATCGGGTAGCCAAACATCACTGCAATTCTTGGGACTGGGTAATTTTACGGGGAAAACGAAGCAAGGTATGAAATTCTTAATTCTTATGCTTCGTTTTTTGGTTGATATATTGGTATGAAGTGAAGTTCATACTTGAACATTTGATATAGTTTGAACCTCACTTTATACCATTGGATTTTGGGATTAGCAAGTCAGGAAATGCGTATATGGAAATTAAAGAATTGATAGGTAGTATATTTGGGTAGATATAGGAATAAGGGTAGTGTGTGATAGAAACTTTTAGGAATTATGATATTGAGAGTTTTGTGAGGCTTTCATTTGGGGGAATATTAGAATTGAACTTCTTCGTGTCTTGAATATTTTTTTACTCGAGGACGAGTAAGATTCAAGTGTGGGGAGGTTTGATACGTCCATATTATATGATTATTTTTGGATCCTTTGTACTCATTTTGGTATGATTTTGTGCTTTGGATACTCCATTTTACCTTGAAATTCTATTATTAGAGTTAAGAGAGCGACTTTAGCGCTCTTATCACTTTTAATACGGATTTTGTGAGACGAGGTAATGGTTTGAAGATTTGAAGACCATGAAGAATACATTTTGAAGACAATGAAGATCTTGAAGACCCGAAGAAGGGAAGACAAGACAACTACATTTGGACAAAAAGAAGACAACATATGAGGGGAGCCTACTCTGCCTGTCGCGAGTCATGATGCCCGTGTCGCGAGTCGCGACGGCCAACTGCCCAGATTTACTTTTTGAACCTTTTGTACTATAAATATTCTCTTATCTCCTCCCCTTTCCAGCAACTTTTCTCTCACAATTTCTGAGCCATAAACCCTAGTTTTTCTTCCATTTTCCTCTTGATTTCATCTTGATTTTATGTTTGAATTACTATTGTTGTTTAGTATGGATTCTAGTAGCTAAACTTTGTCTTGGGAGAAATTGATTAAAGCTTCCAAGACCATGTCTTGAGAACTTTGTATGAAACTATTTAATGCTTTGCTATTGTGTATTTATTGTGCTTGAATTTTGTTGTTGAATACATTAATGGTATGGGAAGTTTGAGTATATGAATTACTTGTATGATTACTTGTTAGGGTTTGGAGAAAATAGCTAATTCTCCTTTCTTTTGATATGAAATCCAAAGGCATGATTTAGAGCTTCTATATGGTTGATGATTTTATGAATGCTAGATAAATGTGATAATATTGAATTCTTTATCAAGTTTGTTTTGGGTAGTAAATAGGAGAAGTTTATGAACGTTTAACGTTCTTGACAAATCTTGTGTAAATGCATGAATTGGTTCAATGCTTAGACACGGTGTAATGTTTATAAGTATTACCAAGATTGTTGATTCTTCGTATTTAGTGCCACTAATGGGATACCTTTAGGCGTTGATCAACTAAAGCAGTCATTGGTGAGGTTTAGCGAGAGATGTCGAATTCACTCTTGTAAACTACTATAAAAGAAGGATTGAAGATTTATCTTCACAACAAGCAGTAAAAGTATAGAATGTGTTGTATGTTCAATGATAGATAAGAGGTTTGGAAGTATAAATCAATTGTGCCCAAGTTCCCGTAATTTGTGTTTAAACTCTTCTTAGTTGTTGTTGCTTATTTAGTAGATTTACCTTGTTTGCTAGTTTAACTTGTCTTTAAATTGATTACTTAGAAAAACCAACCCAAAACCCCCCTCTTTACAAGCTTTTATATGTATGAATATCTTTATATCTAGTGCAGTATTCACCGTTATATGTGAAAACCCTTAGAAAAATTCCTCTTCTTTGTGGAAGACCCCAATTTGCCACTATCTACTTAATTGTATTTAGGAAGCAGTTAGGGCTTATAAATTGTAACTTTGAGAGGTACAGTGATGACCTCCCAAATATTTATTAATGAAAGTGCTAAAAGATAAAATAATATCAAGATTTATCTTATCCTAATAGAGAAAAAGAAAATGTTCAATTTCCCCAAATTAAAATTCACAATTTCGATTTATAATTTTACGAACTTCCTATTCAACCAATAGATTGTTTCCTTATTTTAAATTCACATACAAAATCCCTAATATTACTCATGAAAAATATAAATACCTAAATTCTAAATCAATTACTTCTTTACCTGGAATCCCTAAATATATCGCTCTCTCTCTCTAAAAATCTCTAAAATCTCTCTGCTATAAAAATCCTTCCCTCTAACCATTTCTCAACTGCCGATAACGGCTATTTTATACAGTAACTCTATCAGAATTTTATCATCCCTTCTTTGGTATTCCATCAACCCTTCTCTGGTATGGCGGCTCTGCCACAAGGCGAGAGCCCGTCCCTTACCTTCAATCCCTCATGTACCCTAGAAACACTCTCAATCATCCTACACCAATCCCCAACTCTATCCACATTCATCCTCTGCTCCAATTCAAAGGAGAAACGACATGTATCTTCCCACAAGATGAAATTAAAGAGATGGCAATCCCCTTCAACCACGCCCTAATCGGAAAATTCTCAAGGGGAAGACCGATGCTTGAAGTGATCAGGAAAGAAATGACAAAGATAGGTCTTCAGGCTGAATTCCAAGTATCTGTGATGGATTCAAGACATGTTAGGCTCACCTTCAATCAGAAAAGTGATAGACAAAATATTTGGAGCAAACCAGTATGGTTTCTCGGAACTCATTCTATTCGTGTTCTAAAATGGTCTGTAGATTTTGGTCTGTAGATTTTGATCTTGATGAAGAACCGCCGTTTTTCCTTATCTGGTTTAACATAAAATACCCCCACCCATTACTTCCATCCGGATGCTCTTAAATAAATAGGGAATTCTATTGGTAAATTTATCCAAGTAGATACTCCAACCATAAATCTAACCATTCCCTCTATCATTCGTATGTGTGTTGAATTTGATCTTAGGAATCCACTTCCTAACAAAATTAGGTTGGGTTCAATTGCAAAAAACAAATGGTACAACATAGTATATGAATCCAAACCTTCTTACAGGTTTTACTTGCATTAAACTGGGTCACCCTGACTCCAGATGTAGAAGGAATGTAAAAGGGGGAAATCCTACTTCTAATCCAAACTCTCCTCCTGTACCTAAAGACCAATCTTTCCCTGCCACAAACTTCTAGGAAGACCCAGTCATTCACTTGGACAATGATACTGTCATACCCCATGGAGTACCAACTTATTCAAAGGACATCAACAATCCAAAGGAATCCCCCAAAAGCCACAAGAATGAGACTAGAAAAATAATTGAAATGTGGAAGAAAAAAGGTTCCTCGAGCCTAGCTAGCCCATCAGGCCTTACTCCTCTGGAAAAAGAAAATGATTTGAGAAGCCAGTCTTCAGACCAATTCCAAGATGCGGTTTCAGATGAACTTCTATGTCAAAATCCATAAGTACAGGACTCTGCACTAATTTCACATGATGAGGCTAATCTCATAGCAAACATTAAGGACCATTCCTTGAGCTATCACTACAAGGATGATCTCTCCCCCATCTTTACTCCTAAAACTAAATCCATAAGCTCTTCTGCATTGGCTATTATACCCTATAAAGAACCAATTTCAACTGATAACAATTTTTCCCTTTTGCAGGATATAATTGATGAAGAAAACTTCAAACAAAGTAGAGTAAAAGTAGAAGAAGGAGATGAAGGACTGGAGGATAGTCCATCAGACTGCTCCATCTACAATTCAGATGTAAGCTTGGATCTGAAAGATGCTATAAATCAGCAATCCATCATTAGCTCAAAAGCTTCTCACCATGTAACATCAGGTCAGATAATATCTACCCCTCAGAAAAATGTTATTTTTCTAAAGTCTGAAGATAAAAAAGGACCAGGCTCAAAAATGAAAAACTACTTTACTGGGCTAAACATGATCCTATGATCAGTAAACAGAAACAAACTTAATTAATTTTAATGGTTAATCATACCATAATTGCTAATTGTTTAATTTGGAATAGTCGAGGATATAATAAGTCTATCCCTAGGATAAAATCTCTAATAATTAAACACAAGATATCACTGTTATGCCTAATTGAGCCTATGCATAAAAATAAAGAAATTCTAATGCTTAAAATAAAATTAGGATTTCAGAACCATATATGTGCTGATAACCAAAAATCTGGTTAATGTGGGATGATAGTTTAACTTGTAGCTATCACTCTCAGCATTCTCAATGCTTGGTTATGCAGATTGTGGATAAGTGGAATAATACTCACTGGCTTGCTGTTTTTGTCTATGCTAAAACGTTAAGATCCTTAAGAAGACAATTATTGATTGATTTACTGGATTTACCTCAGTCTCCTAAACTCATAATTGGTGATTTTAATGTTATAACATCAAAGTCTGAATATAAAGGTAGTAGTATCCCTAATCCTAATAGCATACAAGACGTTAATGAAGTAATTGAAACTCTTGATCTAATACATGTATAATAATACCAAAATTTTCCCTATGACCAATAAAGAGAAAAACTCCAGAACAATGATAACTAAAATTAAGAGTAGCTCAGGTGTATGGTTGACGATCAAACTGAGATTTCTCAAGAAGGTGTCACTTTCTTCTAGAACCTCCTTTCCCAATCTCATCTTGATCCCTCAGCCTCCTACCTTAATTCTTTCCTCCATTATATCCCTAAGGTCATCTCCCATGCGGTCAATAGAAACCTTCTTCAGGCTTCAACTCTAGATGAGATTAAAGAGGTATTTTTTCACTCTAATCAGGATAGTGCCCCTGGTCCAGATGGTTTCCCAGCAAAGTTTTATACTTTTGCATGGGATATAATTAAAGATGACATCGTAGAAGCTGTGAACCTTTTTTCTTATAGGCACTTCCATTCCCCAATCCATTTCAGCTACATGGATCACCTTAATCCCTAAAAAGCCAACTCTAGAATCCTTTGCAGACTATAGACCAATAAGTCTCGCCAATTTTTTGAATAAAATATTTTCTAAATTGTTAATGGAAAGATTAAAACCTCTCATGAATGACATAATCACTAAGGAACAAACAGCTTTCATGCAAAATAGGGATATTACTGATAATATCATACAAATGCAGCAGATGGTTAGGTTTCTAAATTCAAAGTATGATAATCATAATCTAATTTTAAAACTGGAAATGCATAAAGCTTTTGATATGGTTTCATGTGGCTATTTAAATTATGTTCACCTAAGATTTGGATTCTCAGGTAAATTAGTAAAAGTCATTTTATCTAACATTACTTCAACATAATTTTTAGTTTTATTTAATGGTGTTCCCCTAGGGTTCTTTAAAGCCTCTAGGGGAATTTAAGAAGGTGGCCCTTTGTCACCCTTTCTTTACAACATCCTGACAAAATCTTTCTCAAGATCCCTCAAATCATATTTTCTCAGTGGTCATTTGCAATATTTTTACACTACAACAAATGCTATTAAGGTAACTCACTTGATGTATGCAGATGACACCTCTATTTTCCTGAGGGGTGGGGAGAAAAATATGAAAGGCATTAGAAAGTTTCTTGATGCATATCAATCTGTCTCAAGACAGCTTATTAACTATCACAAGAGTGAATACCTCTTGGGAAATAGAGCAAACAATGCACAACATAGAAAGGTTAGAGCAATCCTAGGAATGAAAATGGGATCTATTCCCTTCAAATACCTAGGAGTTCCTATGTATAATGGTAGGAATGGATCTTCTAACTTTCATGAACTACTGGAAAACATTGACTCAAAGTTAAATAACTGGAAAAATAAATGGCTATCTCAGGCTGGTAGGCTGGTTCTAATTAGAATATGCATTTTTATCTCTCCCATGCATATTTTTGCTACTGTTATACCTCCAAAAAAGGTGATTAAAATGATGGGGAAAATGTTTCTAATTTCTTGTGGGGATCTATAGAGATTGGTAATAAAAAAGGTTTGGAGATCTTGGGATAGGATTTGTTTTCCAACTTCTGAAAATGGTCTAGGAATCAGGAATACTCACCATTTTATAAGAGTTCTTCTAAATTGTGGTGGAAATTCAATTAAATGACTCTATCTGGACTAATTTTATTTTGTTCACTTCCAGACTCCTCTAAGCCATGCCCTCTCTAGAATAGAATATGTACAGTCACAGAGTTCTGCAATAATAACTCTATGATTATACCTGGCAATAGTGAGTGCAGTTTTTGGAATGGAAACTGGTCAGGGGAAGGTGCAGTATACTATAAATGGCCTATACTTAGTATCCCTTCCCCTAATTCCTCTCTTGCTAAGGTGGTAGAAAATAGGTCACAACTAATCCTAATTTTGGAGCCATACTTGGCTACCAACATCATCTCCTTCTTGCAGACTCAATCCAAACTACAGGGATAGACTAGTGTGGATAGCAGCTACAAATGGAAACTTCTCCATCAAAGCCACCTACAACAAATTGTGAGAATCAAGGAATAGAAGGTAATCCCTGCAAAGGATCTGGAAAAACTGCATTCCAGGTAAACTATATTTTTTCATATGGAGACTTATGAATAATTTATTGCCTTTTGATGACATTCTTTTAAGTTTGGTTTTAATCTTCCTTCTAAGTGCTAGAAATGCAATAATGCTGACTCTCTTGAGTTTTTTTACAATCAGTGCCCCTTTTCTTTAGAGATATGGAATAAAATTCATGTTATTATTACTATTACCCCTCAGACCTTTAGCTCCATATGGAATAAGTTATCCTTCTATATTAACAACCCAGCCATATCTAGAATACATAGCAATATAATACTGATTCTTGCTTTAAACACTTTTTGGGAGCTGTTAAAGGCAAAAAATGCTTACACTCATGACAATGCACAATCTTCCTCCACTTCTATAATCTCAAATGTCAAGCATTCATTATTCTCCATTTTCTCCGCTTTCCCGTTACAAATATCTGCCCAAAGAGATACCTACTGGACTACTTCAGGTTTGATCCCATCAATGCATTATAAACCAAAAAATAAATTAACAATCTGCACTTGGAAACCACCTGATTTTGGTTTAAAATGCAATGTTGATGCAAGTTTTAAATCTGGGAATATGTCATCTCATGGTATCATTTTTAAGGATGCAAAGGGTAAAATGAATGTTGTTTATTTTGTACAAAAAAAATGCTGCCTGTGCTTTGGAAGCTGAACTTATTAGTATAGATATAGCCTTACAATTTGCAGCAGAAGCTAATGCAATGCTTTCCATGATTGAGTCTAATTGTATAAATGCAGTGAGATATGTAATGACTCCATTGAAAGCACCATATGGCCTTTATAACAGATGCAGAAACATTAGGGACTTTCTAGGTGGGGTTAATTTAGTTCACATTTATAGGGAATGAAACCTAGTGGCTTATTCAATCTCTAAATTTGGGTATCAATGGTGTCCCAATCACCTCACAGGAAAAATTAATTTATGCAATTTTGACACTAGAACTAAATGGCGAATTCTTATGGATGAAAAAGAGGTTCCAAATCTCAGACATATGAATTTTGATCCTCCATAAGCTATTTTTTCAAAAGATGTTCCAACTGTCCCTTTCAGAACTTGTACTGCTGCATTGCTATATCTCTTTTGCAGGTGAAGGTCATAAGAATGAACTCAATTGATGCTCCAATCATTCTCTTCCCAGCTGGTGCTAATATCTGCAAATTTGGATGCTTCTGTCTTCATAATATCTGCAAATTTGGATGTTTTTGTCTCCTCACTTGTCTTGCTGCATTTTGGTCTTGCTTTTGTCTACTCACTTGTCTTGCCAGATAATGCTTACTGGCTGAAATTGCCTCATCTATCTGCTTGGAGTTTGTCATGCCTATGGAATTGCAGCACTTCATATGGTTAACTACACTTCTGGATGCTAATGTTGCAGCAAAATTGATTGCTCACCTGTCTTGCTGGCAATTATTTTGATTACTCAAGCCTCAACTGAAGAGGTCTTGTTCGGATTTTCTCTGGACTGCAATAGCTTAGCAGACATCTACTACTTTATACTCGGCTACTGCAGCAGAAGTTCCTCTCAACCCTACCATGTCTGCCGATTTATAAATTAACACTAGGGGTGGAGATTTATGAAATGCAATCACATGGTAGGTTTTCAGAGATTTTCATAATCTTTTTGATATCTCCTCTTGTATCATAAATAGAATCTGTTTTAGGAATAGGTTAGGCTCGATGTAATTTTAGATTACAGGATTCTCTCTTATTATAGGCACGAGGAGCCTTAAATATAACCCCAACCTATTAAAAAACGAAATCCCTAAATATGGACAATCGATTCTTATTCGACTTCATTACAGAGACATCTTATTTCAATTCATGATACTAATATACACCAATTTATCAAATCACATAAAAGTAATTTTAAAATACTTGTGTAACCAAAGCTCTAAATGTGGTAGAAATTTCATATATAAAAAGGTAAAAAACATGAAACAAAAAAATTGAGGTGTGGTTCTTACAGTTGAAAATGGAAAAATAATTACAGATCAAGTTTCAATAATTCTGAAAGAAAATTTACCTTATGTTGAAAGAGAGAATATAACAAAAAATTCATCAAAAGTCTTATCGTAAAATGCATCTTATCCTGACAGAGGAAAAAATGTTCACATTTTGTGAGAAAATTATTATTATTATTGACAATACATAATCCAAATCAACTCCTCCCCCAACTTAAAATCCATTATTTCAATTTATATTTCACAAATTCCCAAATCAACCAATAGATTTTCATTAATTTAAATTCACATTCAAAATACCCAATTTGACTCGTGCAAAATATAAATCTTTAAATTCTAAATTTCTTCTTTACCTGAATTCCCTAATTCTAGACAGTCGATTCTTACTCGACTTCATAACAAAGACATCTTATTTTAATTCATGATAGCTAACAGACAACAATTTATCAAATCACATAAAAGTAATTTTAAAAGACTTGTACAATCAAAGCCCTAAATGTAATTGAATATTCATAAAAGAATAACAAAAAACTATTCAACTTTAGTTTTCAGTTTGTAGTTTTTTTATGTATTTTTACAACCACCATAATGATTTATCCTCTCTAATTCCCTGTGTATTTACTCTTTCTCTTCGAAAAATCAATGAAATTTTAATTTTTTTTCTCCTTCCAATAAGAAACCTCTTCATTTTCCCTCTTCTAAATAAGTAGAAAAATGAAATGTTTTTAGAAATATTACAGATTATACATTTTTTCTTCCCACCATTCACTCTTTTGATTTTTTTACGTACTCATATTTAAAAAGATGAATTATTTTCCTAATTGGTTAGCTCTCGATCATGATCTATTGATTGAAATAGATTCTGGGTCCTTTTTTCGAGCAGTTTATGGCATTTGGAGGAGTTTGCACTTTGTGGCGAGCTGCTGCGGCCAAGAATCAGTTTAGGCATCGTAATATTCCCATGCTTATGCTTCCTAGGAGAGCTGGTAGCGGTTATCGGGAGTTTTATTGCTTCATGAAGAGTAAGGTTTGCATGAGGCTTTCTCGCCCAAAACTTTGGGGTAAAGTATGTTTAGAGGTGAGGTTTAGGTGACTCTTTATTTTTTATATGTCAGGTGAAGTTTCTTTGTTTAATCTCTTTCAAATGCACGGATTCACCTTCCTAGTGGTAGCAAAAATCTAGCCGATGAATACAATTACACTAGGAAAGGTATTTCATCAGTCAGTTCATCCTCGTCTTCAAAATTAGTTCTTATGGTGATTTTAGATCAGGGGGGTTGGGAGTTCGGAGGTCTGGAGATGATACCTGGACAGTAGTAGAACCTGTTCATAAGTTTTATGACATTAGTTTTTATAATGGTAGTTTTTATGTTGCTAGAATAATTAAAAATATTTGTGAAATCTGGTCTTGGGGTCCCTTTGGATTGGATGTTAGTATGGAAAACCTCATCATTAGTGATATTCCATATAATATAGACGAGTGGATATTTCATAGTGAAAAATATTTTGTGGAATCATCCAAAGGCAAGTTACTTTTAGTTACTTGTTATGACGCAGATGATTCTTAGTTTGAAGTAATGGAATTAAATGTTAGGCATTGCTAGTGGATGTATATTGAAGATATGAGAAATGATGCAATGTTTATAGGATTAAATGCCTCTGTTTCTGTTGATACCTCGTCATTTCCTGTGGCTGGTGTGAAGCCAAAATGTATGTATTTTACTGGTGAACTTGAAGGCTACCTCTTGGATTATCTTCAAGCTAGTCATCCTGATCCTTTTGTTACTGGATTCCTATCTCTATGGATTGCTCCATCTTCTTAGATTATTATATTCATATTTTTTTTACGTTTGTAATTTTGGGAATGTTTACTGTAATTTTTTATGATGCTTGACCATGGTTTTGAAATTGAATTGAATGAAATTTTGTTTTCACTTTATTGATGTTTCTATATTTTTTAATGAGATTTATTATTGAGTTATGGTGATGTTTTACCTATGTTGTTGTATGTTTGGAATTGAGGTTTATGATAGTTTATGTATATGCAATGAGTTTCAATTATTTTAAAATAATGTTCCTCATCTGGGAAGTAAAGTTCTTGCATAAATTAATTTAACTAGAAGTAATATAGAAACATCACCAGAAACTGCAAATATCAATGCCAAAAATTGCAACCTCATTTAGTATTATAGAAACATTCGCAGAAGTAGTAAACACATTTTGTTATTCAAACTTTGGACTATTCAAAAATTGGTATGCCACATGCTAATGATGTTCCTCGTCGGGAAATGAGGTTCTTACATAATATGATGAGGTTATGATAAATTCAATTGAATACACAATCACACCACTTCAATCCAGCATTACTTAAAAACTTGAATATGGAAATTTCATGTTGACACAGAATAAATCAAAACAGGTGAGGGTTCAGTGTCTTGGAGCCAAATTCATTGGCATTTGACTTTTTTCTTTCAATTGTTGATTTTGCTCTTTTGCTTCTTCTCTTTGTCTTTGTATGTTTCAGATTAAGGACAGGTGGAGCAAGTTTGCTTCCTGCTTGAGTTGTCGTGTTGGTTTATGAAACTGTAATCTATTCGACGTGAGGCTAGGCGTTAATGGTGGTTGAGTGGCTATCAAAGGATTCTTCCAAAATTCTTCTTGCTTCAATGTTTTCCTCACTCTTTAATACAAAATTGTAGAATTTCCTTGTCTTCTGTAGGCACCATGGTGGTTTGTCTCTCAGTGTTGGTGCCTAGAAATCAAGGAAACATATACAATAAAATAGCTTGGAAGAACATCAATATTTAAAATGCAAACATCACTGATAGGAAGAGTAAACACATCCAGTATTATAAAAACATCAACCGATGTACCAAAAATTTCAGATGCTGATCATACTACTATTTGATTTAGAAAAGGTCATCCAGAGCTCAATAAACATCACTATTCAAACTGCAAACATCCCTATTTATTATATTAACCTCATTAAGAAATATAAAAACATCTCCAGAAGTACTAAAACATCATATGTTCACACTACTAATTAAACTCGTCTAGAACTGTATAAATATTGACATATTTCATTACTTGCCTTAAGCCTAAGATCTTTGTTTCATTTTTTCCCTTCAGATTTCCATTTTTGCCATCTTAGTCCATCTCAAGCTTATGTAGTTTTCCATGATTCTTGTTTTTTTTGCACAAGTGCAATACACGTAGGCTATGGCTGCAGAGAAACCAGACTGTGTCAAAGTGTTTGTAGGAATTTCACTTTTGCTTGCTCAGTTGTTGTTAGATTTGCATATAGAACTGATTATTTTTTAAGGTATCGTTTTCATGCAAAACTTCATAAATGCACAAGGTTTCTCCATTCATGCCGAGATATGCTCTTGATGCCACTTTGATATCCCACTGCATCTTGAAATCTTTGTAGATCACGTGTGTAGATTCTTACTGCATGTTTGAGGATTGCCAGACCTTCTTCTTCATCATCCTCTTCTCTTGGCCTTGCTTTGGAATAGTAGAACTCCTTCTCTGCTTATTTGTTTCTCCATTTAGAAATTGTGGCATTGTAGATCTGATAAAATTTGACGAGCGTTGTAGTCTTTGATGCTTTGAAGCTGATAACAACATTGGTGCTCTCACTTTTTTGTGAAGACAATGTCCTAGCTGAGAACTAGTCCTTGCTTAGGGTTGTGGACCATTTATCTCGCATTGTGTACAATCTATTGAACTAAGTATGATTTTGTAGTTATATGTGTTGGTTATTTCTGCCCATCCTTTCTCAAATTCATCCTCATTTACGCAGAACATCAGGCACTTGTCAAAGGCCCGGCTGAATTCAGAGTCACTTCTCAAATTGCCATAGTGACTCATGACATTTTGGTTTAGATGCCAAATACAAAGCTTATGCCTTGTGTTGGGGTACACCTCCTATTAAAATATGCATGTCAACATCAGGTAATTTGCAAGCATAAACAATGTGAAGTTAGATTTTTCAAACATCATCTGCAGGTTGATAAACATTAGCAAGAAAAATAGAAACCTCAGGCCATATTATGCACCCATAAGCAAAAAAATAGCAACCTCAACTGTAGGTTCTCAAATGTCATCGGGAAAAAAGAAACCTCAATTGATTTTATTCAGACACCAACAAAAAACAAGAACAAACTGAACTTCAAATTTACAAAGCCGCAGTAGGGAAAAAATAACTTCGTGCTATATTATTCACACATTATTAGTAAAAATATAAACCTCAGTCCATATGATTCAGACATCAACAACAACAACAACCACCTCAACTTCATGTTTATAAAACATTAGTAGGTAAAAGAACAACCTCATGGCAAATTACTTAAACATCATTAGTGAAAATTGAAACCTCTTGCTATATTACTCAAACATCAGTAAGAAGATAAATGTATGTGGATTATACCTCCTAGATAACCTTTGTCATGGCCTGGTCCAGATCTGTGAAAATTGTGATAGGCTCATTTTCTCCTATAGATTTCTTGAGTGTTTTCAACAACCACACAAATGTTTCTGCATTTTCGGTGTTGGCGAATGCACATCCAATATGACATTCATTTTGTGATTGTTGAGACCGACAAAGGGAGAGCATATAACGTTGTATTTGTTGGTTTGATATGTCGTATCGAAAACCAACAAATCACCATATATCTTGAAATTCACAGTTATCATAGAATCCCTCCTGAATAGTGCGGACATTCTTCCCCTGCTTTTGAACTTTACCTTATAAAAAAGCCTTCTTCTTTTTCATCCTGTTCTGTGAGCAAATTGATCAATTTTCAGTATCTCCAACTTCTATTTGTTTTCATTCTGAGTATACTCACGTAATTGATGTGATCCTTCATGGTGTGCTGATCAAGTCTTCACTTCCAACATCATTTACAATGTACCTGTATTCATTAGCTGGTGTCAGTCCAACTTCTTCCATCGCTTCAATTGCTTTTCCTTTTTCGAGGTCTATTTTCCTCTCACTTTGGTGCAGATGTTACCACTGAGCACGGATAAGGTAATGATTGAGAGTTATGAACTTAAGACGTGCTGATGAACTGTGTACATGTCATCCTTGGTCAACTTAATAAACAACTTAGCTTTGCAAATTGTTCTTGTTAGAAAGAATTCCTTCCTGTTCCTGCTGTTGTTCTCAATTGCAGGAGTTACTGACTTGTTGTTTGTTCTACTTTCACAAGAACATGTATAGTATCTACCCTTCAACTTGTTGTCGTTTTTCTTGTGTATTATTGATTTTTGTATATTGAAACCTCCTGCTTCAGTGCGGGGGCGGTATAAGTCTTTTAACTCTTCCCATGTTCTTGATGTCACTCTTTCCAAGCATTCGTAAACATCTATCTCATGTATTTCATTATCAGCCCCCGTTTTACAGACATTAAATAGGAACATAAGTAGACCTCATTGCCTATGTATAAACCTCAATGGAGAAAACAAGAACCTCATGCTATATTATGAATACCTCAACAAAAAAAAGTAGCAACCTCATCTCCATCTATACAAAACAACAGTTGTAAAAAGAAAAAGAATCTCATGTTATATCCTTCACACGTCATCGGGATAAATAGAAACATCAATAGCAAAGATGGGACACTCATGCTATGTTCTTTACACATAAAAAAGGGAACATCATTCATATAATTATATAGATTTATTGATCAAGGATTCCTTTTACAACTCAATGTACTAGAATTGCAATACAAACATCAACTCAATAACAATAAACTGCATTCTGTATATATAAACTTCAATAGATTAAAAAAAGCCTCACTTTTTTTATACTCCCTCCGTCCCAGGTGAAACTGCACACTTCACTTTATTTCACTATTCACTGTCCAACTTTGACCGCATATTTGAGTAGATATATAAGCAATAATTCCATTGTACGTGATATTGTTGGATTCGTCATAACAAGTAGTTTCTCAAAAGTAACTTTTTGTTTACCGTCATTATACGTAGTTAAATATATTAACGATTAGACAAGTTTCTTGATGAGCGTGAAAAAGATTCTGTGCAATTTAATCTGGGACGGAGGGAGTATATATATTTTTTACAGATTCTGTAGTGCTCTATGCAACTCAATGTAGTTTACATGTAATTTGCAGAATCTCATGTTCTTCTTGGCTATAATTTCATGTTTTTCCTCGAATATTATAGTAAGTTCTTGATTTGTGTGTTGAGGTTCATGTTGCTTTTCGATTGTGTTTTTACTTTTTCCCGTGTTTTGAACAACCAGAACATTATATTTATCACATTCATCTTAGCATTGCACAAATTGAAGCATATTTGAGTAGGAATCTACTTACCCGGACGAATATTCATCTTATTCGTTGTTTGAAGGTTCAACTGAATCTTCATCCGTGCTCATTACTTTGATTCCATCGAGATGCTGCTGAATTTCGGGGTGAATTTTGTCGTGATCGCGTAGAGGTTTGGTTTTGGTGATGAAGATCAGATTCAGCGAAATTCGGCTAAAGATTTGGGGAAGATCAGATTGGAGAGAGAGAGAGTTGTTATTTTGACATTTTTCTTTTGATATTTGCAAAAAAAAAGTCCCTCCGTTTTCTCGGTTTTTAAGTTAGGCACCGAAAAAATATTTACGTGTTGACCCCAAAATCTATAGGAAGATGGTTTGCCTTGTCACTACCTTAACTTTAGACTGTTTAATGGGATACCGTCTCAATAAAAAATAGAGTAATGATACCCTCAGTGAAAATCCACAATGAAAATCAAAGTAAATGATGTGGCATTAATGAAAAGACCAAGTCACATGATGTGGCATTAATGAAAAAACCAAATCACTAATCACATTCCTTAAAAATTGTAACTATTTTTCCTAATGTAACATCATTCACTTTAATGTTTGATTCTAAAGTTATTCAAAAAATATATTGGACTTCACTTCTTTGCAAGATAGGAAGAAAACAAGGTGCTTCTTAAACTGAAGAATTTACAGGGTAATAATTGTGTGTTTGTATTCATGTTCTGGGGTACATTATATAGAAGTACAAAAGACCTAAACTCAACTAGAAAAGGAATTGCAATCTAATTACAATTACAAGTAATATTCAAATAATATTTCAATTCCTTAATACTCCTCCTCAAGTTGGAGCATGGGG
>JAULKM010130403.1:0-53563 GCA_032355605.1 Rubia tinctorum
GCCATTTCTGGGCATATGTTTTTAATGAAAAGGGAAGGACACCCTCCAAACCCCGTCTATGACGGTTTAAATAAAAAAAAGACAAAGTCTTGTTTTAGACTGACTAACTATTAGATGGGAACATTTTATAATTAGTGAGACTAAATTAGGTTATTTGATATTTAATTTTATTTATTACAATGGGATACACATATAATTATGATAATCTTTAAAAAATGGATCTCAACAAATAAATAATTACTTTTAAAGGGGAAAAAAAGTTTCAGAGGACGAGCATGGGGTTTCAGGGGGAATTTTTGGGAGAATTTTTAATCGAAAGATTAAATTATTTTTTTGCTACCCAATGTATGTCGCAATATCATCTTTTGATTCCCGAGGAAATTGGAAATTTTTAAATGAAACTATTTTTAAATTAGTAAAATTATGAAAATACCCCTATATATCGAAAAATATTTTCCGATTTAGCTAAAAACAACCCGGAATATGATTTTAGAACCAAACAAATAATTTTGTATTTGTTGGTTGCTGAATGGACGCGATATTGGTCTGAAAGACCAAAAGATGGCATTGCAACATATGTTGGGTAACTAAAAAATAATTAAATAATCATAATATTATAACTAATAATATCGCGCAAGTTGCGATGAAACTCCACAATATAACAAGAAAGATAATATGGGGGAGCATTTCAGACCATTAGTGTTATTGTGATCTTGGATAATCTCTAGCTACTTCTGTAAAGGCAAATATTTTATAATATGAAAACACGCTTTGCTATATATTTTTTAAAACAATCATTTATAAGCACGCTTAACAGCAATTAAAAAAGCACGACTTAATATTTATCCCAAATACCATTTAATAGAAATTGTTTGTTTGGTACTGTCTATCGGGGATATTGAAGTCATTTTAATTAACCTAAACCCAAGTTGTCTAAAAATAACATCATAATATTATAATATGTTACTAATTTTAATTCATTACTATACATAATCGATCATAACTTGTTAAAATATATAACTTTTAAAGATATATTTAAAACCATTAATATCTCATACTATATCTATATATATCATATATATATCACAAAATAAATAAAAATAAACACATAATCTGAAATAACAAAGTGTTCAATTTCTTAAATACAATGATAGAGTACTTTTAATAGAAATATGTATACATATTATTTATTTATTATATATGACAAAGCCTTGTTTTATACCTGCTAACCGTTAAATATGACATTTTATATATAGTGAGATTAATTAGGTCATTTGATATTTAGTTTTATTTATTGCAATGAGATACACATAATTATGATAATATTTAAAAATGAATCTCAACATATAAACAATTAATTTTTGAAAAATTTGAATGAAATATTATAAGAATAATCAGTTTTATTATATTCAAAATTTAATGATTTGTAACTAAATTAATTATTTCACTTCATAACTCATATAGTTTTCCTTAGATGAGTAATCTCAAATACCATATAATGGAAATTGTTTGCTTGGTGCTGTCAACCGGGGATATTGAAATCATTTTGACTAACATAAACCCAAGTTGTCTAAAAATAACATGTTAATAATATAATATGTTACTAAGTTTAATTCTTTACTATGAATAATCAATCATATTTTGTTAAAATATATAACTTTTAAAGATATATTTAAAACGACAAATATCTCATACTATATATGTGTGTATATATATAAAATAATTTTTCAATAATAGTGAAATTAATTATTTCATTTCTTAACCACATAGTTTTCCTTACATGAGTAAACTTTAAAATTTTAAATAAAATTTGTTTTCAATTTAAATGTAAGACACAAAATTTACATCTTGATATTTTAATTAATAATATCCAGCAACACGCGATGACATTCCGCTAGTTATAATAGAATATATGTATATATATATGCATATATATATATATATGAATATAGAAATTGTATATGTTTAGCTTACCATAGTTTTGTTTATTATCTAAACAACCTCTTGTATAAATACTTGTTGATATTTTGAATAGAAACAAGTCAGTTTTGCACAATTCTTATGATAGAATGTAAACCCACAAATGATTGTGGCTGTGTGTATTGATATATAGTGAGTACAAATGGTATACAAGACCTAAACAAATATGGAACATGATATATAAAAAACCAATTAGATAGGGTATTCCTTTCTTATCCTGATTATAAATCAACTATATCTCTATTACCCCCTCAAGCGAAACGTAGGATTGGCTCTCTTATGCGAAATCAGATTCTGAGAAAGAAAGAGAGCACTATTATCATCAAACAGCAAAACATGAGGTGCATGAGTCGATACACGTAAATACCAAAGTAAATTCATCAACCAATCTAGTTTTCAACGGTATTGGCCAAAGCCCGATATTCTGATTATGAACTATAACGAGAGACTAAAAGTTGCTTCTTAGCACTCCATGAAACTAGGTTACCACCAAGGAAAATGGCATAACCATATGTAGACCTATGAGTCTCAATACAATGAGCCCAATCAATAACAGAATAACCCAAAACTGGTAAAGTGGATGAATTTGCGTGAAACTGAAGACCATAGTGAAGAGTACCACAAACATAGCGCAAAATTCGAGTAACAGCCTGGTAATGGTCATCATTAGGAGCCTCCATATACTGACTAACCGTGTTCATGACATAAGACAAGTCGGGACGTGTAATCAAAAAAAAAAACTATAGTGCACTAACCAAAGAACGATAAAGTGTGGGATTTCTGAATGGCTTACCGGAAGAGCTGGAAAGCTGCGAAAAGGAAACAAATAGAATAACAATAGGCACCGAATCCTGCATTCTGAAGCGCAATAAAATGTCCTTGACATATCTGGTCTGACCAAGGAATAAGTCATCGGAAGTAAGAACAACCTCCAAACCCAAAAATACTGTAAAATGCCAAGATCATAATCTTGAATTCATTATTAACCCGATCAATAAAATTCTGAAGGAGATGACCACCATCCCCAGTAAAAATAATATCATCAATATAAACTTGCAAATAAAGTAAAGAGGAACCCTGGAAAAACACAAATAATGAGGTATTGGCATAATTGCATAAAACACCAAGGCCAACCAAAAAGGAACTGAAACTTTGAAACCAAGCGCGGGGAGCTTGCTTCAAACCATAAATGACCTTGCATAAAAAAAACATAATCAGGGTGCATCGGGTCTTTGTATCCAATAAGCTGCTCCATATAAACCGGGGAGTCAAGAACGCCATTTAAAAATACATTCTTAACATCAAGCTATCGTAAAGACCAATTTTGAGTGACAACAAGAGATAAAATAGTAGGAACATTAGATGCTTTCATCACCAGAATAAATATATGATCATAATCAAAACCAGGTAATTGAGGAAAACTATGAGCAACTAGCCTGGCTTTGTGTCGGTCAAGAGAGCAATCAACCTTGTATTTTAACAGCACACCCATTTGATCCAACAACATTAACATGTGGAGGATGCGAAACCAACTCCCACGTCTGTTGAGTGCGAAGAGGTTCCATCTCTGAGTCTATAGAAACAACCAATCCAGGATCCTTGACAGTCAAGAAATGACTACAGGGCTCAGTCTTAGAAAATAATGCACTCAATAAACCAGAAATATCATAATATGAAAAATCCTTGTCCCAAAGTGAACCAGTGCGCGATCGAGTAGCCATCAGATGATGAGAAGAGAGACCCGAAGACACATATGGCGTGGATCCTGAAGAAAGCACGGAAACCAAGGCATGCACATAACCCAAGGCAGGCGCATAACCCGAGGTGGGCGATGGCGGCCGAACAGGAGATGCTGATAGAAATGGCGATGCTGGGGTTTCCAGGGAAGACTGTGGACCGGATAGAGTTGCAGGTGGTGGCGCGTGTCATGCATGCGCACCGGGGGTGGTCGGCGTATTGATCGACTACTGATGTGCGTGTGGGTGTGCTAACAAGGCATGCTATTGTCGGTCATACCGTTGGTTACCCTGTTGCAAATAAACACAATTTTCTGAAGAACCTTGAGCTTCCAATCCATGATGAAAATCACAATTTTCCAAAATAATGGGTGATTCAGCTTAAGAAGATGGCTCAAACACCTCCGACGAGCATGGCGAGTGACGTACTTCTTCTTCATCAGAGGATTAAGACATCGATAACCCTTGTAGTGTGAACTGTAACCCAAAAGTATACAAGCCGTACTCTAGGGCGTTAATTTATGCGCAACATAGGGCCTCATATACGGAAAAAATTGACAACCAAATGGGTGAAAATTGGTTTAGCCAGGCGTAGTACCAAAAATAACAGAGAGTGAAGACTGACCAGATAAAAACTATAGTAGGTAGTCTGCTGATGATGTAGACTGCTATCGAAAAAGCATCATACCAAAATGAGTGATAAATGACAAAATGAAAGAGCATCCATAAAGCTGTCTCTGTAATATGACGATGCTTCCTCTCTGCGCGACCATTTTGCTCTGGAGTGTAAGGACATGAAAGTTGATGATGAATGCCCTTTGATTAAAAATGAGTCCGCATGCGATGATTCACAAACTTGGTTCCACCATCACTCTAAAATACTTTAATGGTGGTAGAAAAATGATTCTCAACAAAAGATTCAAATTGCATGTAAGCCTCATAATTTTGTCGTAAAGGATATAACAAAGTAAACCGAGAAAAATCATCAACAAAAATTACATAATAGGAGTAGCCAGCTTGAGAGACAATAGGTGAGGGTCCCCAAAGATCACAATGAACTAGATCAAGTATGAGTGGTGCACGGTTTAAATTATCACTAAAAGAAAGATGCTTGCCTTTAGCCATTCACAAACAAGACATAAATGAGGCTTAGGTAGCAAACTAGTAACTGACAAACATCCAGACTTGCTCAAAGACAAAATAATGTTGTGAGGAACATCACCCAATCTACTATGCCAAAGTTCAAAATATGCTTTAGAAGTACTCAATGCAACAAAAACAGATAAAGCAGCACCACCATAATCCAAAACATATAAGTCACTATCACAATGGTCTTTGCCAATAACATCTCTAGTAAACTTGTTCAAAATAGTGAAAGAAGAATCATCAAAGCAAATAATAGAATTTATATCCCGAGTCAACTTGCTAATAGACAACAAATTTTTAGTAATTTGTGGAACCACCAAAACATCAGTTAAGGATAATGAATCAGAGACCCGAGAATGATGATCATCGGTGATGTTAAGAGAAGAACCATTACCAACAATAACATGATTGTTACCAGAATAAGGATTCATGCATTGAAGAGCGAACTGAGAAGAATTCATGTAGTTGCTCGCGCTAGTACATATATCCAACAAATATCCGGAGGAGAATGTGGTGGAGAAGCAGTAGATAAGGTTCGAGAGACAAAATGAGAACAAATAGCGGCAACATGGACACATTTCTTACACCACTGACACTGCAACTGGTACCATTCATCGTTCAATTTAGAGCAAAAAGAAGCAACATGACTCAGGATGTGACACCATTGGGACCGTGGTTGATCAAAATTAGCCACAGTACAAAAATAATTTTTAATGTTTTTAAAAAACAAAAAACGAGGCTGACTGGGCGCTGACGAAGATGACTGTACGCTGACAAAGCTGAATTTGGGAAACTGACATGGCGTGCAAATTTGAAGAACTTGCGATATTAGGAGCGATGTGAAATGAGTGCGTGGTAAATTGAATAACTCGCGATGCGTGAGTCAAACTGGATGCAGAGATGCATGCACGGAGGTTGGATGGCGCGTGTCCAACACACGCCTGATGCAAACTAGAGAAAGGCCGATG
The DNA here is from genome assembly GCA_032355605.1 of Rubia tinctorum. Classification (NCBI taxonomy): domain Eukaryota; kingdom Viridiplantae; phylum Streptophyta; class Magnoliopsida; order Gentianales; family Rubiaceae; genus Rubia; species Rubia tinctorum. The sequence goes on from JAULKM010130403.1 coordinate 5,831, forward strand.
AGATCTGGCGATGGATGGAAGCAAATCTAGAAAATGCCGGTGCGTTGACGACAACAATTGCAGAAACAAGAACAAGGAGAAGAAAAACTAATGGCGGCGCCGTGCTGAAATCGAAGAAGACAGGTGAATAGTCCACCGAAAACAATGGAGATCTCCAGACAGATTGGATCGATCGCACAACATGGGCTTGCGATCGGTATTCGACTGAGTAGGTAGTAGCACGAGACTCACTGGAGAAAAAATGGACGCTGGAAAAGTGAAGTAGAGCTTCCGGAAATTCCTGTCGGTGAAGATGACCGGTAACCGAGAGGTGGTGGGAGACAGTGGCGGCCGATCGAGATGGACGCGAAATTTGTTTTTTTCGAAAAAAGCAAGATAAAAGCTAAGAATTTTACATAGACTTGACTGATACCATGGTACAATGTAAAACCCACAAATAATTGTGGCTATGTGTATTGATATATATATATATATATATATATATATATATACTGAGTACAAAGGGTATATAAGATCTAAATAAATATTGAACAAGATATATACAAAACCAATTAGAATTTCCGTCCTTATCCTTATTCTAAATCAAGTATATATTTATTACCCTATAGAGTTTTACATGGTATCAACCTAACCCCGATCCTCTCTCAAACTTTTGAAAACTCTACCCTCAAACCCTAAAATTTCCGCCGCCTATCTCCTATTTTTTTCGACCGGTCACCGACCACCTCTTATCTCCCACACCATGGGTTTTGATGATATGTTCTCCAATGATTATGACCCCCTCATCACTGGAAACTCTGATCAAACCCCCAACTTCAATCTCCCTACTTTTCAATTGCGTCTTGATCGCAATAATTATTCTCTCTGGTGTTATTCAGTCAAATCCGCTCTTGTTGCAAATGATATTGATTCGTTTCTTCCACTATCGTACCCAGACCCTTCGTACTGTTCGATCAAATTTATTCTCGTATTTTTTATCATGCCTCATGTTATTCCAGATGATACTTCATCTTGATCATTTATATCGCAATCAACATAACATACCGAGACAGTTCTCTTGACCCCAAATTTGGTTTTCTTTTGTTTCTCTAGGTTGATTTCTTGTCCTGCCTAAGCATCCTTGATTCCCAACTCTGATCCTAATGAATAACCTTCTTTGTAACTAACTTTCCTTGCTTATTTCTTGCACATTGGAACTCTACCTTCTTTGACATCAAGGCTTCCCCCAAATTCCTCTTGAACCAAATCCTCTTCAGCTTAAAATGTTAGGTGCATGCTTTTTTAGATGCATGAATTCACAGACCTTTGGTATGCTTTGTTGGTAAGGTCAATAGTTCCTTTTATTTATTGTCTCTTTATGAGGTGGCCTCTTTGTGTACCCCATGTGCGTTTATAAAAGGGATTCCGAGCTTCATAGATATTGTTAGGAAGGATACTTTGAATGGATGAAGGAGGGTTAGAAATTTTTGGGTAACAAATGGAGAACTTAGAGGAGTAGGCTATTTGTACGTGGAGAAGAATTATATTTTATTTAAATCGATACAAAATTTACTACATCATCCTATTTATGCAAGTGACATCACCCATTCAATGGTTAAGATTTTACCAACTCAACTCTAATATAATGGCTATACAATTAGCCCTCTGAAATATTCTCCACAACTCCATTATAATCTTCTACATATTCTAGTGACATTTAGAGCTTAATTTAGAATCTTCCCTACTTCTAAGACTTTTTTGGACTTATTCAAGAGAATTGGCTACTAAGAAGTCATTGGTCTAACACATAATCAATTTTTATTTTCAATATCCCTCCTTAAACTTGATATTTCAACTCAAACAAAACTACTCATCCTGACAAATTCACTGCGCTCCAGGAGAAGATATTCAATAATTGATCACCCGTCTTCATGTATTCCACATATACATCTCTTATAGAGATGCACTCTCTGATATTGTGATACTGTATGTTAATGTGTTTACTTTGATCATGGAAAACTCGATTCTTTCTCACATCTTTTGCTAATTTGTTCTCCGTGAAGATTTTTGTTGGCTTCTTCTGCAGAAATTTCAATGTATTCAAATTTTTATTTCTTTATGAATATCCACTTCCAAAAATTTCCTTATGCTCTTTTAGAATTGAAGTCAACTCCCATATGTCTACCTTCTTGAACTTGGAGTCTTTATCCTACATATTTCTTTTAATTTTCTGTGTATTCTTAGTATCCATGTCACTGGAATTTTCCCACTGGTTGAGTGACTTCTCCTCCCCCCTAGTCTCTTTATATTTGGCTGGAAAAACATCATCAATTTCCTCCAACTCATCTTGTGCTAATGTGATGTCAACCTTGTCCATTTTAGCTTCTGAGCAGATCAATCCTCTCGACACCAACCTTATTTTGCGCACCAGGAACAATATAAGTGTGGGTTGTTCCAAGAAAGGTTCTTAGAGCTATATAAGTCTCTTGCTTATCAAGAATCTGATACAGAGGCCTATCTGGCTGTTTACTTTTCTGTTTGCAAAGATCAATAACATTTGGCACGTCAACACCAGTGAGAGTACTTGAAAGGCTATCCACATACCAAATACTATCCTCCATTACTTCTTCCTTCATTTTCTTCTCCTCTTCCGATCTAAGGCGGTTACTAGATAACCGCCTTCTAAATTGATCAAAATGCCTTCTTTAATATTTTGAACCCGAATCAACAATGTTTCAAAGTCTGAACTTACTCAGAAAGATGAATCATGGAAAATTTGATGGAATCCCCTTTAAATCACTAGTGTAGGTACAACCTATTAAAGGCGGTTATATAGGATAATTAAAGGAACTTTCAAAGTGCCTTTAATGGTCCCACCTTCAATGAATTAGAAAATAAGGCGGTTCAAGGAACCACCTTTAATAGAGTCTGAAACAGTTTTCGGCAATAAAACCCAGATCGATCTAAACCCAGAACAACAAAGAGAACATGAACAACAAAACAAGAACAACAAAACAGGAACAGAGCAGTAATCGGTTCCTAAACCAATACATAAGCAAAAAGAGAAACAACGAACGACGGCGAATAACGAACGGCGGATGCCGATCGATCTCCAGCGAGCCTTCACGGCGAACGACGAATGTCGATCGTTCCATCCATCGAGCCTTCACGCTGAATGGCAGAGGTGAACGACGGTGTTAATCAATCTCTTGCGAACCTTAGTAGTGTTGATCGATCTCCACCATCAATCGATCTCTTCATGGCGGTGTCGATCAATCTCTTCACGGTTGTGTCGATCAATCTCTTCAACGGAGGTGTCAATCAATCTCTTCAACGGAGGTGTCGATCTCTACAACGGCGGTGTCGATCGATCTCTTCATGGAGGAGTTTCCTAGCGCGGCGGAGGCGTGAGGTCAAAAGAGATGGTGGCGGCGATTGAGGTAGGAGATGTTGGAGGCGGTAGAGTGAAGGTGGCGACGTGAGGAGTGAGGGTTGGCTGGTGGAGATGGCGGTGGTGGAGTCAGGGTGGCAGAGTGAGGGGCTAGTGGAGGGTGGAGGGTGGAGGTGGATGGAGAGGGAATATCGTGACTAATTAGGGTTTCTAGAGAGGAAGAGGGATTTGAGCTACAAATATTTCTAAGTGTTTCTTTTATATTGGGCCAAAAACAGCTCACTAAAAGCGGTTCTACAATTAGACGCTTTTAAATTTAATAGCTGACCTAAGAGCCATTTTCGAACTCGAAAATGCTTCCGCCCTTAAAATTAAAGGCGGTTCTAGTGGCGGAACCACCTTTAATTGATGCCGTTAAAGGTGAAATCACCTTTAATTAACTTCGAACCTCCCTTAAAACAAAAAAAGTGACCTAAGAGCCATTTCCAAACTCGGAAATCACTTTTGATGAAATCGTCTTCCTACGGTGTCTTTAATAGAGCATTCTTTACTAGTAAATGGTGCATTTAATAAAACATCCTCCACTAGTCTAATATCGAATACAAGTATTGGGGGGATTGGATTGTATGTTTAAGAAGATTCAGGGATTACATTATTATGATGCTCCAATCCTTTTCCACAATTAGTCTCTCTTGATCGCATTGAAGCTTGTGAGAGTAAAGGTACAAGTGATATTGTATTTTATTTTCATCAGGCACGTACTAGGCCTTTTCCATATACTCAGTTCAAAAGTTGACCCACCATAATAACAAATATTATCACATTCATCTTCAAACACTTTTACCTGGCCCTATAATGTTTGATGATGAAGATTATGCACGTATATGTCCAAATTTAATTTCATGATTAATTCTAATAGTTTAAGTCTTCTAGACACTTTAAAGTGCAAGATTACAAAGGACTGCTCCACACTATGAACTCAAAGCAAATAAGTCGGGTTCAGTGTACTTGCATGGTTTGAAATAAAAAATAAAAACGATGGAGATGTTTGAAAATCCAACACATTATATAAATAGGTTTTTGTTGTCATTTTTATACAAAATTACTATTTGAGATCATTTGGGGTGTACAATCAGCTGTTCAGTTCTATTGATATTTGTTTTTGAAAAAATTCTACATTATATCGTTCTTTAATTGGCATTTCTCATTATCTGATATCACTCGTTCTTATTTATGTTATGTAGTGAATACGATCAGTTAGTTCATGCAGGCTCCTACGTACTAACGATTATTTTCACATTGTCACTCGAATTTTGTATTAAGTTCGCGGTACTCATCATTTTAGTTTGATGTTCTGCTCTGTTCCGAGTGCTCCTTCAGTTCTTGGCCGAGCCCCTTAAACCTGTTAGTGAACAACATGTCAAAAATTTACTTTCTTGTGATGAAAAAGCAGATTTTGATTATGTTTGCCAATTTTATGCTAATATGAGTGATTTGAGGAATGGAGATTATAGTACTAAGGTTGGCGGAAAGGATATCCCGATTGATGGATGGATTATTAAAAAGCTTTTAGATTGCCCTTACACACACCTGGAATTTGTTTTCCCGGAGGATCTCGATGGTCCGTTAGATGATGGCTACCATCAAGAGAAGTGGCCTCTAGATTTTTTTATTTTTACATTGATCCGGTCGAGTGTAATGAGAGGTACTTCTGATGGGATAGAAAAGATTTAGGCAAACCCAAGACCTTTAACCTAATCCTATTGAGCATAGACAACCTTATCACGTATGAGATCATAAAATGGAGTTTGGTCCCCTTGGGAGGGCACTCGACTGAGCCTAATTACACAACCCTCATGCTATTCTATTTGATAATTGAGGGTAGAAAAATCAATCTGGGAGCGGCTATATTTAGGCATATGTTGCATTATGCGACGTCGAAGAAGGTGTTAACCCGCCTACCATATGGGAGTATAATCACTCGTATTCTAAAGGGTGTTGAGGAGTTGGTTATACAAGGGGAGGAAAAGGGGCTGCAGTCGACAAGACTTACTTCTAGAACAAGGGGTGGATTTATTGATCGTTAGTGTAGGTTAAACCCATTGAAATGGCCGAGCCGAGCAAGAGGCCACGAGTTGAGGAAGGTAAGTCAGGTATTATTTTACATTGATTTAGTTCGCTTCATTTTTTTGTTTTCTTCATTGTTTAAATAATTCATACTTTGCTCACCAAACTTTGTAGGCACCAAAAAGTCGTACGTGAAAGGCTTCAAGGATTGCTAAAAATGGATGCGCAAGGAATTTTATGCCATGAAAGTGAAGATTAGATTCCTTTAAAAATCTCACCGAGCATATGAGCGCCACCTAGCATTGACCTCCCGACAACAATCGCACCAATCAACTTCAATCGCCGACCTTGAAGATGTCAATGAATGAATTTCCCACTTTTATCATGTTATTAGAATCAAAGATGACATTTGGATGTTGAGTTGTGGATGTTGAATTTTAGTTTCTTATGATGACTACTTTTTGTGAAAATTTTGATGACTAGTGCATTACTATTTAATTTTAATGTTGAAATCAAATTATATTCGTATTGGCAATGACTATTTAATGTTGACTTCAAATTTTTTGTTTTTTGTGGCATATAATGAAATGATTGTGCTTTTACTTGTAAACTAAAATGTTTTTCCGAAGTCGGAAATGTGTGTGCTTTTACATGGGTTTAAAATGTACATGAAGACATAAATTACAAGACATTCTGAACTCGAAAACCGGCCACAAATTATTTATAAACTTGCAAACTGTATCATCTCTTCAATCCATGGAAACCAAATGTTTTTCGAGTTCGGAAAACATTCGTTCCTCATTTGTAAACTCGGAAAGTATCAATTTTAAAGGTGGTTAGACATAACCACCTTAAAAAATGGTCAATTAAAGGTAGTTCTACCGTGAACCGCCTTTAATTAACCCTAATTAAAGGAGGTTATTAAAAACCACCTTAAATTAACCAAAAACTGCCTTAAAACGATTTTAGGAGACACAAAGGGGACTTTCTGAGCTCGGAATTGTTTATTAAAGGCGGTTTTTGGAGAACCTCCTTTACCCGCTGCCTTTAATTTAAGGCTCGGTACTAGTGTTAACATCGATCATAGGCGCAATGATGAATTAATCTTTACGTATCTATCAGTTATAGGTAGGTAGGTACGCTCAACCTCCATAGTTCTTTCTTATCTTGTTGACTATTGACCAATTATTATTAATCAATTGTTTCTAAAGAATGTAAGGATGTAATGTTGTGATTGTACTCATGATCTGGGTTACATTATATAGAGGTGCAAGAGACCTATACGGAATCATAAAAGGAAAAATATATTTCTACATACAAGTAATATTCGTATAATATTAATAATCCTTAATACTCCTCAAGTTGGAGCATGTAAATCAAGAATGCCCAACTTGCCAAGTAGTAACTGAAACTTAGTATGCCCGGGGGCATTAATAAAAAAATCTGCAGGCTGATCAGAAGTGCGGATATGGTGAGTGACAATAGATCCAGACCAGACAAGATTGCGGCCAAAATGACAATCAACCTCAATGTACTTCGTACGTTCATGGAAAATAGGATTGGCTGAAATATGAAGAGCAGACAAACTGTCGCAAAAAAACTCATAGGGGCGGAATGCACAACACCTAAGTTTCGAAGAAAATACTTAAGCTATAATTACTCACAACAAGTGACTGTCATTGCACGGTACTTGATTCAATAGAAGAATGAGAAACTGTAGGTTGCTTCTTAGTCTTCAATGAAACTGGAGAATCACCAATCATCACAAAATACCCAGAAAGATAACGACGTGTAATAGGACAAGAAACCCAGTCAGAGTTACAGAAAATAGTCCACTATAAAGAACTTCGTGAAGAGATGAATAAACCTATATCAGGATGACTCTTCAAGTAGTGTAGAACTCGAAGAGCAGTTTACTAGTGAGGAATAAATGGAGACTTCATAAACTGAGTAAGCGTATGAACAGAATATCTGAGCTCATGATGTGTAATGGTAAGGTAAATGAGATGACCAACAAGATGCTAATACTTCTCAGGATTATCTTAAAGAAGTCATTCTGTATGCGCTAGTTCTTGTTGTTTCTCCATTAGAAAATCAGTTGGTTTAGTAGCCAATAAACCAGAATTTGATAAAATGTCAAGGGTATATTTTCTTTGTGAAAGAAACATCCCATCTGGTTTTCTAGAAATATCTATACCCAATAAATACTTAAGTGCACGAAGATCCTTCATGTGAAAACAAGATTTCTAGTATTTCTTGAATTCAGAGATTAGTGATGAAGAACTACCGACAATCACAAAGTCATCCACATAGATAAGTATATGTAATGAAACTAAACCATGAGAGTAAAACAAAAGAGAGTAATCAACCTTACTCTGAACAAATACAAATGCGCATAGAGCAGTTGTCAACTTGGAAAACCTATTTTGAGGAGCTTGTCGTAAACCGTAAAGATAATTTTGAAGCCGAAAGACAAGGCTAGGGGGTGCAAGATAACCAGGAGGAGGGAACATGTAAACCTCTTCTTGAATATTACCATGTAGAAAGGAATTATGGACATGCATTTGATAAAGCCCCCCACACGAATGGTGCAACATACAAAAATAGGTGAAATGAACTCATCTTTGCAACATGAGCAAATTTCTTAGTATATTCGGTTTCCTCAATCTGACGATAACCCAGAACCACCAGACGAGCTTTGTGACGTTCAATGGTACCATTAGATTTGAACTTGGTAAGATAAACGCATTTGCAGTCTTATCCGGAGGAAGAGAAACCATAGTCCAAGACTCATTGTGCTGAGAGAATTAATCTCATCATCCATAGCATCACGACAATGAGCAAGCTTCAATGCTTCGAAATAAGTGGTAGGATCTGCACTAAAAGTTACTACACCCAAAAATCTAGAATGCGAACTAGAAAAATATATTGCAATTTACATAATCAGTTAAAGGATAAAGAACACCTGAGGATATTTATGGAAACTGAGTGAGTAGAGCAGTGGAGTGGGATGGGGGGATTAGCACAAGTAATAAAGCATACGTAGTCATTCAGGTAACTAGGAGGTCGACGATCACGAGAACTGTAACGAGAAGGCAGTAGATCAACCAAGTGAGGCGGCAATAGAGTGGCATCTAACGGTGGGCCTGAGGTGATCGATAACTTTGATGCTGCAATAGGCAGCGGCTGATCAGCCACTGGAATCGGCGATGGCAGCAAAGCAGCTATGGCGGGGGTAGGTGAAAGATATTTATCGATCGACGGCGGCGGCTGGGAGTATGACGCGGATGGAAGAGGAGGTCTGGCGGATGCTAGTGGACTTAAGAGATGAGCCAAAGCCAGTGGGGAGTTGGTGGGTTTGATGACTGGCGGCGGTGTGGTAGCATCGCAAGTCGGATATGATGGACGGGGAAGGGACAATTCCGGCATAAAAAATTCATCAAACCAAGAGTCGGTTTGTGACTTTGGAGGCTAAGAAGGAACAAATGACACATCAAATGTAATTTGGTCTTCATAGAAATCAGCACCACGACTATTGAAGAAGGTGCGAGATTCCAAGCATAAAGGCATTAGCCTATCTTAGCAACTGGATAACCAAGAAAAATGGATCATCAACTCATTGGTGCAAAATTGTCATGGAGTCTGGGAATATGAGAGGCAAAACACAAAAAATCAAAAACACGCAGAAGCTTGTAGTTCGGGGCATATCTATAGAGTAACTCAAAAGGTGTGCGACCATTGAGCTGCTTCATCGGTGTCAAGTTAATAAAAAATGCAGCAGTAAGAACACATTCTCCCCAAAAATCAATTAATAAATTAGCCTGAAAATGCAAAGCCCTTGCAACATTTAACAATTGATGATGCTTGCATTCTACACGACCATTATGCAGGGGTGTATCGACCATAGAAGTCTAAAAAAGGATGCCAGATTCCGCAAAGGCAGAAACTCAGTACCATTATTAGCACAGACACGACGAACAGTTTGACTGAGCTGATTCTTAATTAAAGCACAAAATTCCACAAATCTAGAAGTTATATCAGACTTAGCCACTAATAAATAAACCCAAACAGCAAGGGAATAATAATCAACTCTAGTTTAAAAAATAAATGCACCATTACAAGAAGGTGAGATATATAACCCCCAAACATAACAATGTATCAATTTAAACAAAGAACTAGCATTTGAGGAACTCAACGGAAAACTATATCTTGTTTGTTTCTCTCTATGACACACAGAGCAAGGGACAAGAGTATTATTTGTGCTAAAATCAAGAGTAGGAACGAAAGACAACACTGTAGAGGATGGATGCCCAAGACGTCGATGCTATAAATAAAATAAAGATGCAGAAACTGAAGCAACTATAGGAACTGACTGCGGGATATGATATTGAACGCGCGTATCCAATAGACCAAGCCTATAAACCCCCCTTTTTGCTCATCCACGCCAATCATAGTCCTTGTACTGATTTTCTATAATATGCAATAATTTTTGGTAAGCAAATATAGACATTTTAAGGCAGAAAGCAATCTAAAGAATGATAATAAATGACATCGCACCAATAAAGAGCTTGCTTTTAAAGGCAGTAAGGGAAGACGGTTCTCCAAAAACCGTACCTCCTTCAAAAGCATTTTCGAGTTTGGAAATAGGAATTTGGATCCCTTTTTCCAATTTAAGGCAGATTTTAGTCGATTTGAGGCGGTTTTTCAATAACCGCCTTTAATTAGGGTTAATTAAATGTTGTTCAAGGTATAACCGCCTTTAATTAACCCTAATCAAAGGCAGTTATGCCAAACCACCTTTAATATGACACTTTACGAATTTGGAATTAAGGGAAGAATGGTCTTACGTTATCGAAAGCCATGTGATGACTACAGAGCAAAGAGGGGATACAATTTCCTATTCCGTAAACTATTTGGCTATATTTTCAACCTCGGAAAATGGTTTATCGTGGCTTAATGAATAAGGAAAACCTTTACGAATTCGGAAATGGCCCTGCAGTTAAAAAACCCGGCCATTTAACTTAAAATTCCACAAAACCTTACAACTTTGAAAGAGAAGCTTATTTATATCCTACCCATTGTTAAAGAAAAGGTTTTGTGTTTGGTAATCATCATTTGGCATTGGAGAAGGATAGTTTTATCCAAATTATCTAGTTATTGATTTTTGTTGAAATAATAAAGGTTCTATTTAATGCTTCATATACATCCATATTCATTAGTTGCATTTTAATTGACTTTTAGGATAATGGACCAAGATGAACTAATTGGTAATGATCTTAGGAAATCACCGGAGTACATGCCATTGGTTGAATCTTTTGTAAATTTTGCATTTGAACATGCATCCAAAAATGGTTCTTCACAGGCACGATGCCCGTGCATATTTAGTGAGGAAGAAGTTGCGGGAACATCTCATAGTGAGAGAGTTCGTAACTAGTTACACTCGTTGGATATGGCATGGGAAAGTTATGCAAGCCTCTCATTTGAATGAATTAGAGGGCATGATGGCGGACGATGAATTAGATGGAAATGTTGAGTTTGATGAAATGGTGGAAAATATTACACAAGGGATTTCAAAGCTAAACCTGAGTCGTTAAAACGTTGTTCGACGATAAAGGAACACCCTTGTAATATAGTTTGAAGAACTAGGTCATGAGTGCGAATATGCGGATAATGAACCTGAAGGAAAAATTTGGATGGACTGATAAGTTGGTGACTAAGGCTCTAGAATTTTTTAGGGATTTACTTCTCGAGGGTAATTTAATGCCTGATAGGTTGTTTGCCACCAAAAAAATACTTTGCCCAATGGGATTGGAGTTGCAAAAAATTCATGCATTCCCAAACGATTGTATGTTGTATATGGTGGAGGTAGACAAAGATCGATAATATTGTCGGGTATACGACGATGCCCGGTACAAGTTGAAGAGAGGTGCAATTGAGGTGGGTGTGGAATTTCCATTAAAATCAAAGAAGATGACACCTGCAAAGGTTCTATGGTACCTCCCGATCATTCCTTGATTTAAGAAGCTGTATGCGTGTAGGGAAGATGCAAAGTTATTTCGTTGGCATGCAAAATGGGTCCGATTGACGAATGATGTGATAAGACACACTTCAGATGGCGAGCAATGGAAAAAAGTCTATACTCTGTACCCCGAGTTTGGGAATGAGTCTCGGCATTTGAGATTAGGATAGTGTACAGACGGTATGAATTATTTTGATAATATGAGTAGCACACATAGCTATTGGCCTGTTATGTTGATCACATACAACTTTCCTATTGGTTGACCATGAAACGTAAGTATGTTTTGTTGTCTTTGATGATATCAGGTCCGAAGCAGCCGGGTAATGTTATTGATGTATTTTTAGCTCCTCTAGAGGAGGAATTATTGACTTTGTTTAATGATGATGTTCGAGTGTATGTAGATTTGGGTGAAGATTTCTGAAAGCGTTGTTATTTTGCACAATTAATGATTTTCCTACATATGGAAACATTTTCGGGTATTCTGTGAAGGGTCACTTAGCTTGTCCAGTTTGTGGGACGAACACCATTTTTTGTCAATTAAAACCCGATTTTAAGACCGTTTATCAGGGGCATAGGCGATTTCTTCCCGAGGGGCATCCATGGCGATTGGTAAAAAACGGTTCAATGGAAAAATGGAGGCACAATTAGCCCTGGTGCCACAATGAGGTAAACATATTTATTAAAGTATTAATAATTTTCCGAATAACTTTGACAAATTTAAAATAAAAGCAGCAGTTGAAGGTAGTTGGAAGAAATGCTCCATTTTTTAACCTACCTTATTGGGAACATTTGGATGTTAGACATTGTATTGATGTTATACACATTGAGAAGAATGTTTGTGATTCTCTAGTTGGAACGTTGTTAAATACCCCTGGGAAGACAAAGGGCAAATTGAAGGCTAGGCTAGATTTGGTTGAGTTTGGTATTCGCAAGATTAATCTAGAGCCAGTGACTGCCGATGATGAATTTAATTTCCCCCCAGTTTGCTATTCAATGTCGCAATCAGAGAAGAAATATTTTTGTGAGACCCTTAGTAGTGTGAAAGTGCCTTGTGCATACACATCCAACATTAGCGGTTGTGTGTTGGTTGAGGAGTTGAGGTTAGGTGAGTTGTAGTCACACGATTGTCATAACCTTATGAAGGAATTGAATATCATTTCCATTCGATCTACATTGCCCTCTCATGTAAGATTGTGAATCACGAAGCTCTATTTTTTTCAAATCCATTTGTCACAAAAGTATTAGCATATCGAAGTCGGATAGGTTGCAAGTAATGATTATTGAAGTTTTGTGCTGTATGGAAATATATTTACCTCCCTCATTTTTTTACATTATGGTCCACTTGGTTGTCCACTTGGTGAGGGAGATAAAGCTATGTGGTCCAATTTTTCTCAGATAGATGTACCCGTTCAAGAGGTACATGAAAATTTTCAAGTAATTTGTGAAAAATTAGTATAGGCCAGGCGCTAGCATTTTGCAGTGATACGTGACCAAAGAGGCCATTGAGTTTTTCATTGATTATATGAAGGAAGTTGAATCAGTAGGTATTTCAATCAGTAGACAAGAAGGAAGATTGGAAGGTGTAGGGGTCAGATAGAGGAAACTATTTAATCCGAGTGCGGAAGATTTATCAGTTGCCCATCTTTATGTTCTGCGCAATCACAATGATGTAGTTCCATACACAGATATTCATATGGATGCTATACGAGTGGGCCACCCCAATTTCAATGTGGTTCAGGTCCTCCAATTACATACCAAGACATTTGTATCATTGTTACAGGAATATGTTGATGTCGGCGAACATCCTTCGAAGGTTAAATGGTTGGCTCGTAGACCATTAGGGACCGTTCTTTCATATGTCATTTATGACATCAATGGGTTTACCTTTTCCATGAAATCAATGGATAATAAGAGCGTCACTCAAAAGAGTGGAGTGTCTCTTGTCTCTGAAGCATTGCACATTGGAAGTAGGGGTGATGAAAATACGCAGTATACCCTTAAGTGCTATTTTGGCACAAATTTTGAAATTTTGGAGCTTGACTGTTATAGTATAAGTGTGCCGATGTTTAAATGTCAATGGGTGAATATCAACAATGGGAAGCCCATCAAAGTTTTGGGCTTCACTCTTGTCGATAGAAGTCGAGTTGAATTGAAGAATGAACCATTCATATTGGCATTTCAAACGCACTAGGTTTTCTACGTCAGGGATCCCGTTGATCCTAGGTGGGAGATTGTTTTTGAAGGGAAATTTTCTTTTGTTAAAAAAAATGAGTTAGCTGAAATAATTGGATTTAGATGCCACACAACAACTTGTGGACCTGAAGAAGTCATGTTGCTCAAGGAGGATGATCGGAGTCTTCAAAGTTTCCTAGTCCTTAGTGACCATGATGAAGGAATGTGGATTGACGGTAAGGGGAAGATGACACTGTAGGAAGCGGAAGTAAAAAAGGTGGTGATCAAGAAAAATAAACATCGGTAGTATGTTATCCGATGTTATGTGTAAGTTGGTATGCTTTAGAGAGTTAGTAAACTAGTAGGGCATTTAGTTGTATTGGAACAACATTTTTTTTACTTTAAATGCATTGAACTTTCCAGATTTTGAAATAAAATTTTCCTCTTCACATCATAAGTCAAGAAAAGTTTCCGAGTCTGGAAACATTTTTTGGAAAAGAATGCGCGCTTAAAAATTTCCAGAATTGGACCAGAGAGGGGAAACGAGCTCGGAAAGTAAATTTCTGAGCTTCGAAATTTTGTCATACCTTTTGGTACAAAACCAGTTTATTTATTCTGAACTCGGAAAGATGTCCTATCCAGTCAAATCAAAGGCAAGACTATTTTCCGAGTTCAGGTCAATTACATTGAACCAACACTTTCACTAATAGGCAAACATTTCGAAACTACTAAATACATCCCTCAGACAAGTAACATAAAAGAAAATGAAAATTCAACATCATTGACTTAGGGAATTAAAAACGCCTGCATCCTCAAGACTTCCAACATCTTGATGTGAAAATAGACTTCTAACATCTTCAAGACATCCAACATCCGAAATGTGAAAATAGACGCAAAATAAAACTATTCGAAAACAACAAGACATCCACATATTATGTCTTCCATTTTATTAGTGCTAGATACCCCCCTTCATCTTGTCTAGCCTTGACCAACATTCTCGTCTTCCATGACATGATCACCATCACCACCGTTATCATCTTCACTCTTTGAGAAGGCCGGTTGGAAGTTAGGAGGCTTTTCATCGTCACTCAACTCCAAATAGGGGCCTTATGCTTCCATGAATGCGACATGCTGGGAATGAGCGTGGGTTGACACATCCTGCATCTCGGTCATGTCAGTAAACATGCTGTTAAAGTACTTGCTCAACCAAGCCTTCCAACTGCTGCCTGTACCTGTCATTCAATATTGAACCATTAATTTTCATATTGTACTTAATTGATGTATATAAAGTAAAATATTTATCTTTTATCGGAGCTAAATGACTCAACCATTTATGTTTCAACTTCACGAGCCATCTTCGCAATCTTAGCTTTCTGACCTGGTATTGTATGGAAACACCACTTTTTGCTAAAGTCTTGATGAAGCCCTTTGTGTTGGAACCTATTCTTGTCATAGTATTCCATCTGAAGAGCTTTATCCTTAGGAATTACGCCTGCCTTCATCAAAATGGCGGTTATCAAACCAACATAGGGAAGATATTTGTTCTTTATTTACGTGGCCTTCAACAGGAACGAGATGATGGTGAAGCCTCGGTTTATCTTTATACCTTCCATGATGTAGTAAAAAAATCATGAGGTTTGCAATAATTGGCTTGCAAGCATGACCACCTGTTGGGAAAACATTAAGGCATAGCCATTCATAGGCAAGACGCTGTTCGACGGTCAAGACACCAATATAAAAACTATCTACTTTCCCCGCACTAGATCCTTGTCTTTAAAATATTTCTTAGCCATAGCTATAGGAAAAAGAGGACTATCGTCACTTACGCCAGGCCAAACATGTGTGTGATAAATATCGAGGGGACCATTGGGGTCATCATACCTTAATTTCTCGGGGGGGGGGGGGAGGGGATGTAGGGGCAATCTAGGGCAACATTTATTGCATACGTAGTCACAGTTATATCTTTCCCATGGACCCTAGTTACATCTTGGTTATTATGACTTTTCCCCAAATTAGCATAAAATTGTATCATTTTATCAATGTGAATGGGCTCATCCATACACGATAGCTTCTCTAAATGTTGGGTTTTGAAATGTGCTAGAAAATACTCTAATCCTAAACTCTCAACATCCAAAGATAGTATAGCCTTAGATTTGATAACTTTTCTTTTCGAAAATTAACATACCTCTGTTCGGCGGCTTCATTGAAAAATTTTCTAGTTTCTCCAATCTCCGTGAAAAGGCGATGACTCTGATCACTTGCGTTCGACCTAGGAGTTGAGATCTTACGACTCATTATCAACGTTTGGGAGGGGTTTCTAGGTTTTCTGAATTGGGGATTAAGGGTTTTGGTAGGTGGAGTTTTGAATAGGTTTGGGGTTTTCATAATTAGCCGCCCATTTTTTTAACCTAAAAAGGGATTCTGAACTCGAAAATGTTTCTTTTCTCCATTTAATTAGAGATGATGAATTCTCGAGTTCAGAAAATTAAGGATATCTCTTTCCGAGTTTGGAAACCCTTTTGATCGGGAAAAAAAGGCTAAAAGGGTTTCAAACAGGCATTTACTGCACATTTGAAACACTTGCGTTCCATACTTCTCCTCCCCCAAAAGAGAACCCAAAATCCAAACAAAAATTCCATTTCATCACCAATCTTCCATGTAACCTTTTAATGATTTGAGGCTTGTCTTCCATCCTTGTTCACTTCTACTCCAATTTCTCACTTACATTTTTGTTCATAACATTTATGTACATATGAAGGTATGAGCTATGAGGGAGTATTTCTTACCTTTTGATTGATCAAAAGGGTGAATATTCTCTTCAATTAGTAGCTAGGGTTTGTATAAATGAGCAAACTCAAATATTTTTAGGTTCATGCCTTCTAGGGTTTGTATAAATGAGCAAACTCAAATATTTTTAGGTTCATGCCTTCTAGGGTTTGCATTTCATGATTCATAGTAGTTCTATTTGAAGTGGAGTTTGTTATTAAATAAAAGTTGTTTATAAGTGTGCTTAAATGCTAGTACTCAAATGCTATTTTATATGTTCATTGGCTAGGGATTAGTCCAAAACTTCTCTTACATATGATGCCCTATATTTAAATATTAATAAAATGTTAAGGTCCGAGGTTAAGTTAATTTTTGGTATCTTCGTAAATGTAGCACTCGAAATGGCAACTAGGAAACAGACTCGTGACAATGTGTCACAGTCCCGAAATGTCAATCCCCCAACAACGGAGTCGACATGAGATGAGGATGATGGCGTGAGAGAGGTAGGAAGACAACAAACTCATTGTAGAGCCTTAGAGCATAGAATGGCTAGGAAAGAGTTAACATCGTTGATTTTCGACAAGTTGGGCAATTGTGTGTCAGTGCAACATGCCAAATGGTCGAGTTGGGTGGCAAAGGTTAGTAGAACAAGAGTAGATATCTGCTACGATTCTTGGCATGATGTCCCAAAAGATTGCAAGTACGCCTTGTGGATGGAATGCAAGGTAGCTATAGTGAATATTTTTTCCTACATTTTTCATGTACAATTTTACTTCGAGTATCCTTGTGTTGCATGGTCCTTGTAGAGGCCTTTTCAAATCAAAGCAGAAGATGTGGGTGCATTGTGAAAGAAGGCTATGTTCATGATGTCCAATAGTTGGCATGAATATAAGTACACTTTGTCCAGAGACTACATATTTAGTGATAAAAAAGGTGATCGCCCATAGGTAACACATACGCACATTCAACCGAAGAGCTAGGAGATTCACAAAAGAAGGGGATTGGAGAATAATGATAATGTTAGTGATCAAACTATGTGTTATTAGTGTCATTAATAACATTACAATGTCTATAGTGATAACCTAAAACTAACATCCAACTTAGGGTACAAGGGAAGAAAAACAATGAATTGCCGGGGAGAATAAATTCCTCACCGATTAAGCCGGGAGGGGGTTTATTCTTATGCGGTAATCAAGATAGGGAAAGAGCTTCTAGAAAAAGATGTGCAAATTTCAATAGCTGTCTGGAAGATTAAAGATGAATCAAGGGCTTCGGTGCAACCAATAAATGTGGCTGAAATTCAAAGGTGTGATTTATTTCTCAAAGGTCGACAAAACAAACATGGTGCATATGACAAGGATGAAGAGAAACAAATTGCCAAAAAAATGGTACGTTAATTTTGTTTGTGATTATAGTATTCATTCTAACTAACTAAGGTTCCTATTTTTGTTTATAAAAAAATTGAAGAATGACCAATCGCAAAGACATTTCATTCCAAGGGATAAACACGACATCCTTTGTGAAGCCACTGATAAATCCGACCATGTAGGCTGTGTTAGGGGACTGGGTAGTTTATTGACCCAACGATAAGCTTTTGGGATCGCAAAGTCCTACGAAGGAGCGGAACCCTCAAGAGTCCATGCATTGCACACAAAAAACCCAACTCCAAGACAAACGCATTGAGCAACAACATATTCTGATTTGGAGGTTGGTCTAACACACTAGGATATTTCTACAGGAAAATTTAGAAGAATTGATGCCTGATTAGACATCACGGTCAGTGGGGTTGAGACACTCTCCTGGTGAGGTGGAGGTCAATAATGAGGCAAATGTTGCAAAACCAAGAATCGAGAGGCAACTCTTCAAACCCGACAACCCCAACGATCCCATTCTTGAAATTGAAAAAAAGTGCGAATGATACTTCTCTTAATTATGTCAATTTTAATTGATTTTAACATAATAGTTATCTTGATTGTATTTTAGAAATCATGTTCGTATGAACTATACATTGATCAAGACATTGGCGGTAGGCCACTACATATAGACAATGGAATTTTTCACGGGTTGATGAAACATCATCACTCTATACAAATTGCGGAAGGTCTTTCAAGGGTTTCTTTGGAGAATCCTTTGGTAATGAGAGCCCCTTTGCTAGTTCCGAACAGAGAATACAAGAATGGGGGCCCAACCCAGGGAATGTTCCTTACTTGGATTCGTAGACTTATATACACCGATCCTATCAAGGATCGACATTTGAAGGAAACAATGTCTCCATCACCAAAACCGATGAAGACAACACCAAAACAGGTGAAATCGATGCCCAAGCCGGTGCCAACAACACCAACTAGGGTTTGACCTCCATTGGCAAGAGCGCAAATCCCACGAGACATGCCATGCTTTGTACGATTCCTTTATAACATGCTAAATCCCCATGATCAAAACTCAACATATACATTTTTCGTAAATGAATGTGTATTAGGCATTATGGAGCGATTTTGAAGACATATGGAGATGTGAGCAAGTTAATCAAGCGATGATGTTGATCCTTGTGAGTGATTTTTCTTATTTTTCTTTCTAAATTACATTCCAATTACATTGACACTTATTACATATAATACATACTATGAAATTATCCAGGTACATGTTTTTTCTCGTAATCAAAAGAAGGGATGGAGATGTGCCCGGTCATGGTACGAGAAATTGGTTGTACAAAACAAGAAAGGATCGACTACATTTGCAAATGCCTAGGGTGGAAGGATAAGAGGATTTTCATTACGCCATATATCAATAGGTTATTTGCAACGTTCATTTTCTTTACAAACATCATTTCTACATATTGGTCATAACACTAAAATTTTGTTATTCAGGGAACAATGGAGATTAACATTGATAGTTCCCAAAAAGGAGCGAGTGTATTGGATGGATCCCCTCCACTTCCAACCATCCGATGCATTCGTTGAGATTTTGGCATCTTCAATGAAGGAATATAGCCAGGAACAAAATTTTGCATTTCAAGTGGTCGAAATCAAGGTAGTCTACATGTACGTTAATTTCAAAAATACTTTACATATTTGGTGCAATAGTCTCGATAATTTATTTTGCCTTACATATAGTACAAGAAACAGTCTCAAGCTTGGGAGTGCGGCTATTACGTCATGTTATACGCGACCGAGTGCTTAGATAAAGTCCAGGAGGATGTACTTGAACTTGAAAAGGTAAGAGTACAATGGTTCCTGGTAATATTTCAAACTACCCTTTACAAAATATTTAATACAATAATGTTTTTTTAAAGTTTTTCAAAATAGATTGGAAACCCTACTCGCAAGATGATATCGATCATCCGTCATTGGCTAAGCATCTCATTCTTAATCGGTCAGCAGCACTGGGGAATCCCAATATTGATAGAGACACTCAAGTTAGATAAACATTGAACCGTATAAATGTCGGAATAGATTTGTAGTGAATTCTATTCCTATCTATAGATTATTGCATGGTTAGCGTTATCTATAGATTTTGATTATGTGAAATATTCTATCGTGTATTGTTTTCAAATTATAGCTGTGTATCGAGGCAGTTTTTGTGCCGTGATAACAATGATGTGAATTTTTACCACAAGATCAGATTGAATTCTAAAACTAATTTTGTCTCTTTTCTTTTCATATACCATAGGGAAGATTAGATTTCATGAACTTGGAAATATGCGACACGAACATGTTTTCGAGTTTGGAAATGATTTCATGTTGAGAAATTATCATCCAAAATTTTCCTAATTGGGACCCGAAAAGTGACACAAATTTGGAAACTAAAATTAAATTACAAAAGACACGAAACATGGCTATTACATATTTTCGAGTTCGTAAAATATGTTTTTTCGGCATCAGAAAGTTTTGTGAGGTACGATTGAGGGGGCCAGATTTCCGATATCATAAATAAATTAAAGCTGATACCTGACTACATTTGAAGGTGATTTTTAACCGCCTTCTTTTACGACTTTTAAAGGCGGCTCTGGGAACCTCCTTATTTTCAGATTGATTAAAGGCGGAACTAACAAAGGCACTTAGAAGTGCTGTTATTTTGCTGATAGAACTGCCTTTAATAGGCCCATCTTACACTAGTGTCGTGGTGTAGGTGTATAAAGCACATGAGTAAGAGTGGTATCTTCGAAACGTATAGAACTATAATGTGTAGCAGATGACACAAATCTATCAGGTAGTAGAACATTAACAGAATCGGTAGCGCAGTAATATCAAAAAGAGAACCCTTGTCACTAGTCATGTGATATAAGGATCCCGAATCAAGAATCCAAGGTAAAGTATGCGTACCTGACCCACGGTCAGAAAGATAATTGAACTGATTAAATAAATTCAGATTCGTACCCTATTGGTCATCAGACAGAGTAGGACCAAAATTTAATCATGCGGGATTACTGGAGAAGGCGACGTCACTTCGCCAGAAAATGGCAGTGGGTCACGGCAGCGCTGACAGCTAGAGCGCCGGATACGGCGGTGACTGGCAGAGCTAGAACCGTGATCTTCTCGGCGTTGGCTCTGTCCCTCATCTTCGTGAACCATTCTGGATTGCCTATGAGCTTGAAATAGGTAGCTTTGTCATGGCCCTTGCGATTACAAGGCATACAAATGATAATCTTGCATTCAGCTACAGTGAGAGCTCTAAGCAAATATCCTGAAGGTGGTGGGAGACGAGCGACATATACCATTGAATTAGTTGAACGTTCACGAGACTGCATGATGACTTTGTGATTCTCCTCCCGAGACGCAAGGGCATAAACACGCATGATGGATGTCAGCGGTTCTTGAGTCATGATATTGGATCACAAGGTGGATTACCTTCATCCAAACCGAGGAGAAATTGATAAATCATCTCTTTTTCATGGTTATGGAAGGCAAAAGTAGCAACATTACATGTGCACAATGGTTTGCAAGCTTCACAAGAACAAACTCGAGGAGGCGAAAGAGAGTTGTAGTCATCACACAGCTTCTTGAGTTTGCCGAAGTAGATGGAAATAGTTTGACCATTATGACAGAAGTTGATGATATCATCACGCATCTGCAGAATTTTTAGACCATTACCAAAATAAAAATATCCAATAAGACCATCCCACAACTCCTTAGTAGTGGAAAAATAGGTCATAGTAAATTGTAAAGGTGGATCAACAGTCTGCAAGATCCACCAAACAAGGATATCATTCACTTCAGGCCGATCTTTAGAATCAGGATCATCAGTCGGGGGTTTAGTAATGGTTTCAACGATGAAACCAATTTTCTTCTTAGCAAGCAAAGCCCTACAAATCGCAGTCCTCTATTCAAGATAACTTTCTGCACATTTCACAACGATGGGACAAATTACCAAACCGGGACCTTCAGAAGGATGGATGTAGTAAGGAGAGTTCATATATCGGCCAACAGATACGGATTACCAAGTGCCAGATTGCAATTGCAACTGTTTGAGTAAAACTGCAATAACAAATGTGGCATTGAGATTATGTAGCGTATTGGCCTCAGCTTTGGCAGCGATGTGAGCACATTCTGCGGTAGGACGGGCAAGTTCAGAGGTAGACATTGTAGCAAATCAGATCGGCAACAGCAGATTGGATCAGTAATAGAGACGCGGCGGCGCGTGGAGGAAATAGGCGGCGACGTGTGGAGATCAGAGGCGCCGTGGGAAATCGAAAACGGTGGATGGAAGTTTGACGAGGATTGGACAGTGTAGCAGGGATGGAAGATCGGTGCAAAAAGGTTTGATTGGTGACGGACAGCTGGAACAATGGAAGGGACAGCAACATGCAAGTATGACGTGCGATCAGCGGCGGCAGCTGGAAGGCGTTGGATTGGAATTTTTTTTAGGGTTTGTGAGGTTTCAGGATTTTAGACTCTAATACCATGTAGAAGATAAGGATGTAATATTGTGATTGTATTCATGATGTGGATTACATTATATAGAAGTAGAAGATACCGATGCAGAATTATAAAAGGAAAAAGATTCTATTCTAAATACAATTAATATTCACATAATATTGCTATTTCTTAATATTTTCCCTTACCAAAATCCCCCCAAAAAGTAATTGTTGAACTAGATACTCATTTCGATAGCATTAAGAATAAAAAGAACCTTATATAACATTTACCAGAGTAAAAGCAAATAGCAATGCACGCTTAATTGTTCCCCATCTTGCTATTACAGTCTTAGCTAATTAGTTATTTTTCACAAAAATGCGCTACTTACTAACCCCTTCAAACGATTACGTATTAGTGGAATTAGTTTGCAATATCCTAACAATATTCAAGTTGATCAGAAATAAACATACTAAGAATAAATTAAACCAAGAACAATCAAAACCACGTAAGAACCAATTATAAAATAATTAGGCCACACAATTCATAAACTAATACTCGTTATTCTTTGCTGATACACGAATTAGATACTCATAATATGCATGAATAAATCGCAAAAGAAATAATCTGAAAACATGATGTTGAATTAAACTACGAAAATAAATTACTCCCATAAAATGGGTTCCATTTGGGCAAACTTGATCCTTTGCGGCAGACCAGAATCAGGAAAATAATTAGAAAATATGTCTGCAAAAATTTGAACTAATTCGAGAAAAAAATGCGTAAGTAAATTTCTAATCTGATGCCACTTATATGCTGAAGAGGCTTTGCTCAAAATACTATCCAAATCAAATTCTAAATTAAATTCTAAATTTATCCTTATCTAAATACAAGATAAGAACCTTATTCAAATCCAATGATTCAAATATGATTTTATATGCTTCAAATCCGATTTTATTTTGATTTCCACATTCTCCATATGGCTGCACCATTTCTGCGCAGTGAAAAATGATTGTATTTTTTCTGCCATATTTGTCAAATTCTCCTCAATCTTCCCATAATTCCTCTTAAGCACCAAAACTTGTAATATGTGATAAATCATACATTTAAAGTACAAATTAATACAATAAAATCACAATAAACCCAAAATAAACAACATAATTTATATGCATCACTGCTGTAATATTATGTAGAAGTGAATTCTCTTGGATTAGAGTTTAGGTTATTAAGGATATATATACACATCTAGTACTACCTCCATCCCAGTCCAAATTATAGCCCAATAATTGCACGCCGTTCGAGATACATGTTTGACTGTTAATGTGTTTAATTACGAATAATAACGGCAAATAAAAAGTTACTTTCCAGAAACTACTTGTTACGACAAATTCAACAATATCACATACGATAGTATTATTTCTCATATATCTATTCAAATATGCGGTCAAATTTTGATAAAGAATAGTATCATAAAGTAAGTGGGTAATTTGAGTTGGAACAGAATGAGTAGTAATATTTTTTGTTTTTTCTGAAACCACAACTAGTTGTACTTAAACTCCTAACCTGCTTACAAAATAAATTATTTTTATATGAAATGAACATAAATGGATACTCCCTCCATCCCAGGGACTTCTGCAGAAAGAGAAAACTCAAATTTTAATTTGAGTGATGTAAAATGACAAAAATGCCCTTGTCTTCTCCAATTTTTTCTTGCGTTTCATGCGTCTTCTTCATCCTCTGAGCATTATTCCATTTCAACTTCGTCGAAGGAGATTCTTGCTCCCCCGTCTGTTTCGTCGAAGGCGATTCTCCTCTGGTGGCGTCAATGGTGGTGGATCTGTTACAAAGGGTAGGCGAGGAAAAGGAGAAGACTGGGACAGAGGCAAAAGCGAGGGGAGGGTTTGGACATAGTCGAGGGCGAGAGGATGGTTTGGAATTGGAGACGGACGTGGAGGGAGGGGCGGTGATGGAGGAGGAGGAGCCAAAAAGTGGTGGCGGAGCTAAAAGTGGAGGCAGAGGCAAAATTATTGAAATATGCAGAAATTAGGGTTGAGGAGGGGAGTTTTGTGGACTTTTGTAAAAAAAACTTAATTTGTAAGGGTAATTATGTCATTTATAATGTTAAATTTTTCTAAAAGAGGAAAGTGTGCAGAATTGGCTGGGACGGAGGGAGTAGGTGAGTTAAACCGATCGACTCAGCAGTCCAAAAATCAAAAGAGTAAGATTTTACACGTTCGGATATACTCCTTCTGTTCTACCGGTAATGACATATTTGCTTTTTACGCTATTCAATGATCATTTTTTATCGTCAATATGTCTAGTTACATATACCAATTTCGCATAAAAAATTAATATTTAGAAATATATGTAAAAATGAATTTAAAAAATATCTCACATAATAAATTTATTATATATATTATTTTATATTTATGATCAAAATTTATCAAATTTAACTTTAAAAAAGTAAATATATCTTCACTAGTGGAACGGAGGAGTAGTAGCATTGGCTCGAAATCACCAAATCTGCACCGGATACGAGTGTGACTCCTAAGCGGTAGACAAAGTGGTTTAATACCTACCATATAATTGAACGCTTTGAAATTTCATGACAAAACAGAAATATTTAAATTAAATTAGATAAATAAAAAAACTGTTCAAAAATCAGTTCTAAGAGTGAAGAAAAACAAAAGGTTATGGAGTCTGAAGGTGCATTATGTTGATGCATTTGATAGTTACCAACATACCAATAAGGTTAACAGCCGTATATAACCAAACTTTATCCACAAAATCGTGCATTCTATTTCCGGAAAATACGGTCATTTTGTTTCTACATTTCTAGCTTTGATGTGTTTATAATTGGGCAGTTCATTGGCGGGTATACCCACCTGTCTAAATCTAGCAGACAGAGTATCGTTTTATCTTACATACGTGGGATGTGGTGACTGGTGAGCAACTACTTCGTCCATTTGTTAGTGAAAGTTAAGAATTCGGAAGCATTTAAATATGACTCCGTTTGTCTGATACAGAGGATTAAAGCAAAAAAAAAAAATCGATAAACATCTTTACTAGGGTGTTATAATTGTCTCCGGCATTAGGAATCGGGTCGGGTCAATGATTCATTTGGGTCAATGATTCATTTGGGTCAAGTGGGTCGGGGCAGATTTTAATTCAAATTGACTTGTTTTGACCCATTTGAAATGTTGTCCCATTTTCTTGAGAGAAAAAAATATATTTTTATAAAAATAATTAGTTTAATTCAACATATCCACCATTAATTTACTTCATAAATAAGTTTAATATTCTTGAAAAATATATATTTAAGATAATTTTATTAAACTACTAATATTTAATGTATAAATTATAAATTATATATCAATTAAAATAGTGATTGGGATCTACTGTAGGCGATTTTACACACATTCAAAGTGTTTTTTCGTGGCAATGAAACTGGGGCGCGGCAGGCCAAAGAAGTAGGCGGGAAACTCCTCCGGTGAGGTTGTAGGGTGCTGTACTTGAGCTGGGTACGGCGCTGGAAGTCAATCCAACATGAAGGAAGCGGATGTGGAATCAGAGGCCAATAAATGTAGAGATCGGGATCAGTTAAGAAAAGTGGTGAAAAAAAGGTAGTGAAGAAAACTGTTGAAAAAGAGGAAATGGTGGATACAGGGCAGGATAACGTACATGAGGTAAAGATAGTTGGCAAAACTGATGAAGCATGGAAGAAGGTGAAAGAAAGGGGAAAAACTATAGAAAGAGCAGAAGGGAGCAGAAATGATAATTTGAGTTGAGAACTTGATGGATATATTAGGAACAGGACTTTGGGTATTTTGATTGATCCTGCAGAAGTTCATGAAACGGTGATCCATGTTAGTATCTTGGAATCTAAGGGGCATAAATAAAACAGCAAAAAGAAAGGAGATTAAAAGAAAGGAGATTAGCACCCGTCTTCTGAGACTGAATATAGATGTTGTTGTGCTACTTGAAATAAGAGTAACAAGGAAAAATATGAAACTGTAAGAAGAAGTTTTTTGGGAATAAATGGAAATTTTAAGATAACTATGAGAACCATACTAAAGGAAGAATCTTTATAATGTGGGATCCAAGGAGAGTGAAGTTTGAAAAATTCCAAAGCACAAACCATATGATCCAAAGAGAATTTAGATATATAAATGGCTTCTTGGAATGTCTGACAACTGCTGTGTATGCTATGAATCAGAACCAGCACAAAATAAAACTATGGAAAGATATTGAGGAAATTGGAGAAAGCTTAAATGAAGGGGAATCTTGGATGGTACTGGGAGATTTTAACAATGTTCTCTCTGTAAATTATAGGATTGGAGCTAGTCCTGTTCAAAGTAGTGAGTATTATGAACTGGAACAAATGATGGAAAACACAAGCCTCTTTGAATGTGAGTCAAAAGGAGACTATTTCACCCGGTCAAATAATCAGGTGGATAACATCATTTACTCTAGAATAGATAGAATGTTGGGGAATGTAGAGTGGTTTCAAAAATACCTAGATATAATGGTGGAGAATACTTATCCAGGAGTGTCTGACCATGCCCTCATAAAAGTTGTTTTGGTGAAAAGGTGGAGAGAAGGAGAAAGAACAGTTTCAAGTGCATAAACTCTATATTGGAGAGTGATGAAACAAAGCAGATAGTAAAGGAAAACTGGAAAATGAAAATAGAAGGATCTGCTATGTTCAAACTCTGGCAGAAATTACTGAGATTGCAGCCTGTGATGAGAAGAAGTATGAAAAAGATTGCTGGCCTAAGAATGAAGATTGAGAAAGTTGGAGAGTATCTATTAAGTGCACAACAAGAACTGATCAGGGACATAATGAACTCAACAAAGATATAAAAGTTGTTGGACTGTACAAAGGATTTAATGAAGTGGGATGAGATAGATGAGAAACTGGTCAGACAGAAGGCAAAGGAAAACTGGCTAAGATTGGGAGATTGAAATAAAGCCTCTTTTCATGCTACGGTAAGAGCGAGGAACAACAAATCAAGTATGAACTATCTGATGAAGGAGGATTTGGCAAATGAAGTGCTAAATTTCTATTGGAATTTAGTGAGGATAGAATAGTAAAGTTGGAAGAGATAGAACTGAATGTAATGAGGGAAGATAAATCCATCAGCAGGGAAAGCAAAATGAATCTGACTGGACCTATGCAGGTTAAAGAAATCTGGGAAGCACCTGGGCTAGATGGTTATAATGAAGAAAATTTCAAGATAAATTGGGAAACTGTAAGGCGGGATACAGTAAATGCAGTGATGGAGTTCTTTGATAAAGGAAAGTTGTATAAGGCTTTAAATAGCACAGCAGTCACTCTGATCCCAAAAAGCTAATCTACAGAAAAGGTTAGTGATTAAAGACTTATCTATTGTTGTGAAACTATCTACAAGATGATTTCTAAGATCCTAACTACTATATTGAGTAGGGTTATTCCTAAAATAGTGAATGATAACCAAGTTTCCTTTGTCCCAGGTAAAAGATATACATGATCACATTCTTTTGGCTTATGAACTAGTAAAAGGGCACTCTAGAAAAAGGGGGTAACCCTAACTGCATAATTAAAATGGATCTTCAAAAAAACTATGATGCAGTAAAATGGTGTGCTTTGGAATGTGTTTTGAAAGAACTGGGACTGACAATGATATTTTAAAACTTGATTATGGTGTGTGTTAGATCTGTTTCTTACAAGTACATCATAAATGGTGAGCCCTCCAATTTTGTTTAACAGGCGAGGGGGATTTGAGATAGGGAGATGGAGTAAACCTTCCCTTTGTTTGTATTGGAGATGGAGTATCTTAGTAGATGTTTGTTGGAGTTAAAACATGATAAAAGATTCCAGTTCCATGACAAGTGTGGGAAGCTGAACATAGTATGTCTAAATTTTGCTGATGATATTTTACTGTGTACAAAAGGGAAGGTTGAATAAATAAAGGCTACGATGTAGGTTTTTAGATGTTTGTAAGTTTTACAGGGATGAAGGTTAATCCAGGAAAGTGTAAGGTATGCTTTTGTGATATGGAGGAAAACTAGAAAATGCAGATTCTGAGAGACACGGGTTTTGGAGAAGGGTTGTTTCCTTTTAAATATCTAGATGTTCTCTTGGATAGCAAGAGGCTCACCATTCCTTCTTGGCAACCACTGATTGAGAATATTACTGCTAGAATCAAACACTGGAGTTCCAATATGTTGAGTTATGCAAGTAGAATACAATTAATGAAAAGTGTTCTATTTGGTATAACCAATTATTGGATGCAATTTTTCCCCTTCCAAAGTTTATTTTAAAGCAAATAGAGGCTATTTGTAGATTTTTTTTATGGAGTGGAGGTGACAAGATGACAAAGAAAGCCCCACTTGCATATGGGAGAATCTGCACTTCTAAAAAGACAGGAGGATTGAATATCCTGGCTTTACATGAATGAAACCAGGCACGTATGGCAAACATGTTGTGGAATGTAGCAGGAAAAAACATATTTTATGGGTGAGGTGGATCTATGCCTACTATATGAAAGGTAAAGACATCAGGGAGTTAGGTTTCCCAGAAAATGTATATTGATGAAAACGATGAAATGCAGGAACCTGATTCACAATATGAAAGCATTGATGTAATTGAGGAATGCAAAGAAATTTAAGATGGAGAAGATGTAACTAGAGATCATGGGAGATAGGGGGACTGAAGATGGGAGTACCTTGGTGTGTAATAATCAAGCAAGACCGAGATCTCAATTTATTTTGTGGTTGGGTTGTCAGAATAGACTAGCTACAAAAGACAGGTTGAAAAAGATTGGAGTGGACAAAAGGGATCAATGTGTGCTTTGTGATATGGATGAAAATATACAACATATGTTTTTTGAATGCAGTAAAACAAATGCAGTCTGGGCAGGTATTCTAAACTGGTTGAAATTGAAGAGAAGGCCGGAGGGATGGGAAAGAGAAAAACAATGGATGATTGATCAAAGCAGGAAGAAGGGGTGGAGAGCTGAAGTTTTAAAGGTTGCTGCAGCTGAGATCTTGTATGCTATATGGGATTGGAGAAACAATATTTGTTTCAGGAAAAATACGGAAAATGTAAATGTTTTAGAGAAAATTTTGGAAAATATTGTATATAGGTGTTGTATAAAGGCTAGATTGAGAGAAAAATGTGCTAAATTGATGATAGAAAAGTCTATGTATACAGGTTGAAATGAAGTTGGAGATAAATTGTACTTAAAAGTTTTGGTTCATGAGAAAGTGTCATTTTTCAAAAAAGAATAATAAATTTATTAAAATATGAAATATATATTCATAATTATACAAATAAATTTTAGTAAAATTATATCTTTTAATTAAATTATTAAAAGTATTCTAACTAACTAGAATGAAATAATTTATGTGTGTGAGGAGATGTTGATTTGAAGAAATTAAAGATATTCACTTCCATATTGATAAGGATTTTATTATTTATTTCAAATTAAAATTTCTTAATTTTTAGAATTAGTTAATTATTATTAGAGTTAGAATAGATATTGGTTTTAATTAGCTATTGTAGTTTTTCTGTACTTATATTGGAGATTGATGTTTAACTGGTGTTTGGTGGATGATTAGGAACCCTGAGGAGATCCCAAGGGGTGAGGTTGGAGCTGACTTTGTTGTCGAGTCAACCGGAGTCTTTAACGACAAGGACAAGGCTACTGCTCACTGGAAGGTTTGAATTCATACTGCTTGATCTGTTTTATATGTGCATATTTGAGTTCTGGGTATATTTTGGATTTTAGATAGGTTTATTTGTTTGGATTCTGAAGAGATCATGCAATTTTATATCATCTAGTATTTGCTGGAACTGTGAATGTCTTTAACTATTGGAGATTTTAGGTTTTAATTTTTAGCTGTACATCACAGATTAAGTGAATGTTGTGACTGAGATTGATTATCCAATTGTAGAACATATAATGGACTGAGATAGGTATTAATTGTTGGATTTAGCTGGTTTTGTTTGAATACTTGCTGAGATTAGGGTGCTTAAATTCTGAAGTGATGATGCTAGTGTTATGAGGTATTAAGTTTTCATTAAATGTATGTTCGGTAACATGGAGATGCCAAGAAAGTTGTTATCTCTGCTCCCATTAAGGATGCTCCCATGTTTGTTGTTGGTGTGAATGAGCACAAGTACAAGTCCGAGTTGAACATCGTCTCCAACGCCAGTTGCACCACCAATTGTCTTGCTCCCTTGGCCAAGGTTATCAACAATAGGTTTTATGTTTCTTGACCAAGTCTACTGGTACTAAAGCTTCTACGGTTCAGTAGTTAGGACTTTGAATGTTGTTGCTTCAGGTCTGGAGTTCGAAACTTCTTGTTAGAGTTTTTATTTTGAAGAATTTATGTTCTTGAGATACGTTTAATATTTATTTGACTGAGTTTACTATTAGCAGAGGTTGTTTGGTCTAGTGGTTAGCACTCTTGCTCTTGAGGTCTTGAATTCGAATCTCCGTGTGACCTTTATCTTGAAGATTCTATATTCTTGATGTAAATGCTGATGTTTAACATTATTTGACTGAATGTATGTTCAATAAGAGTCTATTCCGTAGTGGTAATTGCTCTCTACTTTGAAGTTAGTGACATGGGTTCAAATCCCACCAGGTTATTTTTTTTTGAAGAATTTTTATTCTTGTGGTACTGTAACTTTTTGCTGATGTTTGTAGCATTTTTTTCTCGTATGTTGATTTTTTCAATATTCGTGTGAAATTTAATTGATATGAGTTGATTTTTGTCTTTTTTTGGTTGATATGGATTGATATTTGCAGTTTTTTATTTTCTCATATTGGTGATTTTCATTTTCCGGCTAAGGTTTTGGTAAAAGGAGGGAGTGTTATTTTTCTGATGCTAATATTTTTCATTTTTCGAATGAGGTTCAGGTATTAGGAGTTGATGTTTGTAGCTTTTTTGATGATATGGGTTGATATTTGTAGTTTGATTTTTTAAAATTGTTGATATTTTGTGATTTTTTGAGTGAATAATTTATACTCTTGAGGTACCGTAGTTTTGTTTGTTGATGTTTTTATTTTTTTTCTCATTTGATTTTTTATTTATTTTCTGGATGAGTTTTAGTTGATATGAGTCAATTTTTTGTAGTTTTTTTAGTTATATGGGTTGATATTTTTTGCTTTTTTTTTCTATCATGTTGATGTTTTTGATTTTCTCGGAGAGTTTTATGTGATACAAGTTGATGTTTGTAGTTTTGGGTGACATAGGTTGATTTTTTGTAGTGTTTTTTTCTTATGTTAACATTTTTCATTTTCTGGGTGAAGTTTAGGTGATAGGATTTGATGTTTTTAGTTTTTGGTTGATATTAGTTAATTTTTGTAATTTTTACTAAAAAAATAATATTTTAAGATTTGTTGATGTTTTTGCAATTTTTAGTTGATGTTTTGTTATAGTCGACGTTTTCACAATTTTGCCATTTTTATTTGATTTTTAATATATTTTTGGTTGATATTAGTTTATTTTTGTAATTTCTATTAAAAAATTGATAATTGAAGATTTGTTGATATTTAAATAATTTTTAGCTAATGTTTTGTTAGTTGTAGTCGACGTTTTTTTAATTTATTGTCAATTTTAAATTTATTTTATTTTTTACTATTTTATTTGTTTTTTATATATCTTTTGCTCCAAGTTTTTAGTTGATGTTTTTTTTAAATTTTTTTTTGTTGATGTTATGCTATATTTTGTTGATGCTTAAAATTTCCAATCTGATAATTATATTAATTTTTGCATTTGAAAAATATTTTATTTTTAAAATTTTTTTTGAATTTTTTTAGCAGATTGCAGATGGTGGGAAAATGATGAGAAAAATTGGACAAAAATACCCCTGATAAAATATTAGTAATAGGTCCCTATAAAGTTATTAGAAATAGGTCCTTGTAAAATTATTAGTGATAAGTCTCTCAATCTAGAATATAGCTAGAATTGCATTAAAACCCCTGTTTAAAGTTTAGTTTGACTCACATAAAACCATCTCATATACGGGAGGCTTTGCAGCAAAACAAAAAAAACGCAGAGACATTACAATTGATTCGCACACTTAGGAATTCATTAGTTCAGTTTCGTATTTAATTTGTGATCAAGGAATAATTATCCACTTGCATTACTTTGTTGCCCAGCAATCAAGATTCCTGGTTTGCTTATTTGCTTAATTTTGTTAGTTATTATATTCCTATATTAATTATGTTTCGTTATGATACTATTTATTGGTTTAGTTTAATTGTTATTAGTTGCTAATTTATATATCGGCAGGTAATAATAATCATTAGTTTATGAATCGTGAGATCTAATTATTTTATAATTGAATTTATGTGTTCTTGATTGTTTTTGGTTTAATTTTATTCTTGATATGTGTAACCCTGATCAACTTGAATATTATTGGGATATTGTCATCTAATTCCACCAATACGTAATCGTTGGAAAATGTTAGTTAGTAGGGAGTTCTTGTGAAAAACAACTAAATAACTAAGACTGTGATAGCAAGATGGGGAATAATTAATTGTGCATTACTATTTGGTATTACTTGGGTAGTTTTGATGTATCAGGTTCTTTTCATTCTTAATGCTATCGAGTTGTGTATTTGATTTAACGAATACTTTCCGGGGACATCTTGGTATGAGAAATAATTGTTTAGTTATAGTTTGTCAATTGTCGACAAAGTAAGAAAGAATTGGGAAGGTTAAGCATACCTATTTTCCTATAATGGATAGATACGTAAGGATCATTTCATTATTGCGCCTAAGATCGATGTTTAACTAATGTGAGTTATTCCGAACCGATTACATTTTTTATATATTTTTATATTTGTTAGTTTGCAGTATTAGTTTATATTTGATATTAGTTAATTGCGTTATTAGTTTTAGATAAAATATTGAAAATTAAGGTGTGGTGGCTACACAAAAAAATCTCTATATTAGTAGATATTTTTATTATAGTTTTGCTCCGTTTCTCGTGGGATCAATTCTGCTTACTACTGTGTTAATCTCATTTTTAGAGTTTGCAGATTATTTTGGTGATTGAAACAAACGTTCACCATTAAGTTATACACAAAACTGCTAGGAGTAGCCAGGTATAAATACAAGGTATGTCTACATTATTAGTATTCATTCTCTTTATAAAATATTCATATGGTTGACTGACTTAAGCATCGGGGAATTTTCCTTGGAACGCTCCAGGACTTGTTTATTTGTAGATCGCGACTAAGTGACTCGATGGTGCTGCTTGATCAGTTTAGTGACGCATGCATTTATCTAAAGAAAATATCATATAATCTTCTTAAAACATACACTACTCCCTCCTTCCCAAGTCTATTTGCACAACAATTGTTATCACGATGTTCAAAAAATATATTTGACCGTTAATATTTTTACATACGTATAATAATGGCTGATAAAAAATTGATATTTAAAAACTACTTTTTATGATGAATTTCACAAAACCATATACAATAATATTGTTATTAGCCCATCCCCTACGAGACCGTCTCGTGGTGAGATCACGAACTAGAGGAAAAATAGAGAATCATAAAATAGGAGTAAGTTAAATTTCGGGGTCAATAAGCAATAACTTTTTTTCGGTATATATTTGATAAAATTGAGAGAAACACAGGGACTAAGTTGCAAAAAAAACTAAAAATCCATCTTCTCTGGAAAACCCTAGTCTCCGACGCCTTCTTCCAGGGATCGAGTCGCCATCTTCCCCGTCTCCGGCGTCGTTTTCGTCGTCTTCGTCCAGCGCAATCGTTCACCTTCGTCCGCCATTTCATCAACCACAACAATGGCTGGATTCAAATTGCGACGTATCGCTTCAAAACTGATCGTTGTTGCCTTCTCCGACCAATCCGCCACATTCTCCAACTTTCATCAGTGTCTTTTTCTAATTCATACTCCTGCGGTTCCAATTTCTCCAATATCACAACCAAATGGCATCTAATTTTAGACGTTTGTCCCGATTCCGACGTTGTGTTTTAGTTTTAGTCTACGCCTTCGTCAAAATAGAGCCGTCGGTTTTGACAAAATCATCGTCGTTAGGTCGCCGAAAGGAGATTAGACGGTGAACGGCCGAGAAGGCAAAGGGAGGAGAAGAGCCGATATAAGGATTTTCCGGGGAACTCAATTTTGGGTAAAAAAGATGAGTCAAAACTCAATTTTGGGTCAAAAAGATGGGATGATTTTGGGTCGACTCGATTTGAAGGGTTTGGGCCTGATTATTTTAGTTTTGCCTTGTCTTGGGCATAACTCTTAAAACTTCACTTGAAATATTAATTCACTATATTAAATTATTTAAACATCAATTTTAAAAATTCATTTTAAAGTAAAATAAATTAAATAAATAAACATCACATAAAAATAATAAAATACACATCAAACAAAAATAGTTGAACATGTAATAGAATTAGTTAAACCTCCAAAAAATAATAAATTAACATCCAATACAAAATTAAAATACACATAATGCTCATTTCATTTAAAATCATAGTGTTGGGACTTGATTATTATTTATTGTCATATTAAGATGTTACACTGTTACGTTGTCATGGGTCAATTTTTTTTGTTTGATGTTTTACAAAAGTACTGATGAAGAAGTTGATTCAAACAAGATATTCATATGCTCCACTGCACTTATACATTTCACTTTTGTTGCATTTGAAATAACTTATTAAACATCATTCAGTATGAAAGGGTTTGATGGAGATGCCAAGGCGACTACCACCATAAATGATGACATTCCACATCTTGATCAAACATTTAAGGGTTATGTTCAGGATCCTCAAAGTGACATGACTGGGCCAATGGCAAGGACAAGAACGAAGCTTAGAGATGCACTATCAAATGCTTTGATTGATCAACTTTATGATGAACAACTCAAAACCAGATTGGCTAGAGCTTGGATTAATTATTCAAGCTTGTCGATTAACTGAAGACGTCGTGAAGAACTCTATACTCTTTTTCCCACTGAGTTTTTTTTAATGAGGTAGTATGATATTTGTAAAATGTTGTAAAATTATTTCATTTTGGGTTTTGGGCTGATGAAGCCCGTCCATGTGGGCTTTGAAGGGCAGATTTCGAATTAACAGTCCATTAGGGTTTAGAATATTCAGTTTTATTTTGATTAGAATTAGATTTGGTAAGATTAGATATGGTAGTATTATTCAAGGCTAATTCTTGGGAATCTCAGCCAGATTACCATAGTTATTATTTATTTTAGTGATTTTAGTTAGATATGATTTTAGCTTCTTAAAACTGCCATAAGTCAATTCAGTTTCTAATTGTGTTTAGGGTTTTGTTCGAGATTAACCCTATAAATAGGGGGATGACCAACTAATTTGTAAACCTTTTATCAATCAAATATTCAAAAAATTTGAGTATTACTCATTGCTTGCGAGCGTCTTCATTTTTGCTTAATCTTGCGGGTCAATTAAGTATCAATAACCTTGTGAACTAATCATGCGGGCTAGTTAGTGAGCAAGGTGAAATTAAGAATACCCGGAGGGCTAGATTCTTGAATTTTGTGCGGCCACGGTAGGGTTTAGGCGAGATCCCTTGTGTTATCAAAGATCTAAAATTCCACAATTCTGAGTTTTCGCAAGGAGATTCATATCAGTTGGTATCAAAGCAAAGCGAAAGAACCAGTGGCTGAAATCATCATGGGTTTTTCATGTTCTTGCATTATATATTTTCAAAAAAATTCTCTTAAAATTATAAACTCTTTTGTGTCATATTTTAACTGTGTTTGTTTGATCTTTCTTAGCAAGAGGATTGAATCTAGAGTCAAAGGTCATCTAAGGGTCCGAGAGTTAGAATACTTCGGTATTACTATCCACCTTCACCTTCACCTTCTTCAACCGAGTCAGGAGTACGTCGAAGGGTCTGAACTTTAAAAAATATTATCTGCGTTCATCTCCCGGTCAGTTTCATAGTTTTTAGGTAGCTTATACAGTTTATGCGCTTGCGATATTTTTCTTCAACTGTTCTGAAAAATTATTGCATGCTCATAATCCTATTTGTTTTCATTATCATTCTTTGATTCCGAGAACTTGAATTTTTCTTAAATTATTGATCGCACCTTATTAATAAAAAGAGTCTTGTGTTGTTTTCCATGTATATAATGTCATATTCTTGATCCTTAAAATCTTGAATATCTCGAATTTCATTTGAATCAAGAGGAAGTTGTCGCAGATTTCTTATTCTAAGTTTTATATAGGTCAATTTTGTTTCAAAACTTTTCAAAACTAAAAAACAAAGGGAATAAGATTTTTGGGGAATTGAAATTGGAATTTAGAATTTCAGATTGGAAAAATTGGGGCCTTTTGTAATTTTTAAAAGTTTGGGGGCTGTTTTTCAATTTTTGAAAATTTTGAAATTGCACCGGCCAAGATTTATTTGGGGAATAAGATTCTGATTGTGAGTGTTATATAGAGTGGAAAATTCAGAGTTGGGGTTGAGAAAGAAAGAAAAGAAAAAGGAAAAATGATTTGAAGAGGAAAAGAAACAAAATCCTAATCGGAAAAGAAAAAAGGAAGTTGAATCCAATTGAGAAGGTGAATTGATCTGAAAATTGATCTTTTTCAGCAATTAATTACTTAAATTTTTCAGCAAGTAAGGATTTGGAGTTAAATTCCTAATCCCAATTGAATTCGGAAAAATATCTTAAATTCTCGGAATTTATTTGAGTCCTATAAAAAACATTCTTATTTTGATAATAACTTCTTAATTACAGCTCCGATTCGTGCCATTAAAATTGAATTTTGTTCCTTATTATTGTTAGAATTTGGAATTACAGATCTTAGAGCCCAATTTTGATTTTATATATTTTTAAATTTCAAAATAAGTTGTGCAGGACTTATATCATGTTTTGCTTTGAATCAGCGGTGAATTGATCGATAGCCCTTACATTAGCCTTCGCCTTGAAAGTTGTGAGTGATATAAACTTTGTGAGTGATCTTACCAAACAAAGGGAAGGAGGGGGACGATTTTATTTCTAACCGTTTATTTTTCTTAGAAGTGTAGCGAAGATGGCGGACGAGAATACATTCGTCCCATGTTTTGTTGGCGAACCCAAAAAATTTCCACTGACCAATGTGTCCAGCAGCAATAGGCGTGGTGAGCAACCATGAGATGATGCTCCAGATAGTTGAGAGTGACATCTCTTCAAGCCAATGAACCTGTTGATATAGATCGCATTGCTACCACAATGAATGCACTTATGAGTGAGGTGTAGAGAGTGACGAGAAAAATTGAGACCATGGCACCTCCTACACCACAATCCACAGCCATGAGAGGTGATCCTCAAGGGTTTCTTTTTCAAATTCCAAGGTTATGGTAATTCCAATGAAGATTCAAATGAATCGGAAAGGCGATCACACCGAGGGTCTTCAAGAAGGCATCACCACGATCGACGTCATGATTCCGAAGGAGAATGAAGACCAGTTCAAGTTTAAGTTCAAGTTCTGACTCCGCATGAAACATCAAGGGTTTTAAGTATGATAGCTTTCGATTTGATGGTCAACATAATCCAGTGAAGTATCTTGATTGGGAGCGACAGATTGAGAATCTGTTTGATCTCAACAACTATCGGGAGTATGAAAAATTTAAGGTGGTGCAATATTCCTTCACGCATTATGTAGCTGAATGGTGGAAAAATTTGTGAGAAAAGAGACAACTTTCCGGAAAGAGACCTATTTTAGTTTGGAGAGATTGAAATCCGAGCTTCGCCAATATCATGTTCCACCGACCTATCTGATGGAACAACATTCTTATTTGGCCAACATGAAGAAAGGAAATCACACCATTGATGGATACTGGCAAGATCTCGAGTTGACTATGTGAATGGTCGGGATGAAAGAAGACGATGCAATCATCAAGAATTGATTCATTGAAGGCTTGCGTGAGAATCTTCAAACGCCAGTCAAGCTTCAACATCACATCTCCATGGATGATTTATTGATGAAATCAAGGTTGGTTGAGAGCACTATGCGGCCAAGGAAGCATAAATTTGGTTTTCCTAGTCAAAGATTAGGGTTTGACTTTGGGAATCCTAGTTATGGCCGAGGAAGAGGGGCACCAATGGGCGGCTGAGGGTCGGTTCAGTCCTATTCAAATTTGTCCTAAAACTCCACTGATGGGAGGATGTAAGCACAAGCTTCAAACCAACAGTCTTTATGATATTCAGGTAAGTCCCCTATCTCTTCATCATATTCGGTTTCAGTTAACACTCCTACTTGTTTTCATTGTAAAGAAAGAGGATATGTTCGTAGTAACTGTCCCCATGCTCGACTATTACCCACCATTAAGGAAGGAGATGAAGAATATGAATATGCTGATATGCCCGATTTATATGAAAGCGAGGAAGAACATGTAGATGAAGATGTCATTATATATGATCATAGTGAACAAGGTCCAAAAACTCAAGGTAACTATGTGACAATGATGGCTTTAAATTCTCAAGTGGCTGAAACTCAGGTACAAAGGATTAATATTTTTCACAATCGTTGCCTTGTGAAATATAAGAATTGTTTACTGATTATTGATAGGAGATCTTGTGCTAATATTGTTTCCAATCTTCTTGTTAAATCATTGTCTTTACCTGTTACTACTCATCCATCACCTTATAAACTTATTTGGTTACATGGTAGTGGTGAAATTATGGTTAATAAAAAAATACATGATTAACTTTAAGATCGAAAAGTATCATGACTCTTTCTTATGTGATGTTATACCTATGGAAGCTAGTCATATTTTGTTAGGACGACCATGGCAATTTTATCAAAAATTTGTGCATAATGGTTACACTAACAAGAGTACTGTAATTAAGGATAGAACAAGGTATACATTAGTTCCATTATCACCAGTTGAAGTTATTGAGGCTCAAGGAAGCATGAAAAGTGACAAAGAAAAGTTTGCGACTGAGCTAGAAGTGGGCGAGCAAAACCCTAATAAGGGTTCGGATCCGATGGGCCAAAGGAGGAAAATTAGGGGGTCGAAACCCTTCCAATGCGACTCTAAATCAGGAAAATTTGATTCAGGTAAGTCAAGTAAGTCGGTGAATGATTCTGAAAAGTCACAAAAGGTTTTATCTTCACATATTAGTCCCTTACCATCAGTTTATAGGATGAAACATGAATTTCCAATTGAATCTGGCAAATAGTTTTATACTTCTATTAAGTATGTGAATCGTGATTTTTCTAATCATTCTCATGTATTGATTATATTTAAAGTTTCGCCAAAGAGAATATACATGTGCAAGTTCCTCCACGGTTTGCTGAGATGTTGCAGGAATTTGAGGACGTCTTCTCGAAGGAGTTGCCGCACTGCCTACCCCCTCTGTGAGGCATTTAATATCAAATTGATTTGATTCTAGGTTTGGTTATACCTAATCAACCAGCTTACAATGCAACCCTGAGGAGACAAAGGAACTACAATGACAAGTAGATGAATTACTTCAAAAAGGTTATGTGCTGGAATCTTTAAGTCCTTATGTTGTGCCTGTCATTTTAGTTCCTAAGAAAGATAAAACTTGGCAAATGTGTATTGATTGTCGTGCTATTAACAAGATAACCATTAAATACCGCCATCATATCCCTAGGTTAGATGATATGCTTGAAGATTTTCATGTATATGTGATATATATACTAAGATTGATTTGACTCAGGGATATCATCAGATTCAAATTAATGAAGGGGATTAGTGGAAACTGCATTTAAAACTAAGTTTAGGTTATATGAATGGATTTTTATGCCTTTCGGATTAACCAATGCACCTAGTACTTTTATGCGGTTAATGAATCATGTCTTGAGAAAGTTCATTGGTAAATTTTTTATCGTTTATTTTGATGATATATTGATCTACTCTAAATTGACTGATGAATATATTGAGCATGTTAAAATGGTTCTTGTTGCACTCTGTGAGTCTTATTTATATGCGAACATCAAGAAGTGCACTTTCTGCGCTTCCAAAGTAGTGTTTCTCGGATTTGTGGTCTCTAGGGAGGGCATAAAAGTCGACAAAACCAAAATTGAGGCCATCCATACTTGGTCGAGACTTATCAATGCCAACTAGGTACGTTCTTTATATGGTTTAGCTAGTTTTTAAAATATTTGTGCGTGATTTTTCATCTATTACTGCACCTTTAAATGAACTAGTTAAAAGGATGTGAAATTTGTTTGGGGTGATGAACAAGAGAATGCATTTACTGAATTCAAAGTAAGATTATGTAATGCTCATGTTCTTGCTCTACCTGATTTTAATGGTACATTTGGGATTCACTATGATGCTTCTGGTGTTGTTTTGATGCAAGAGAATCGACATTTAGCTTACTTTAATGAAAAGCTAAAGGGAGGTGCTCTAAATTATCATGTTTATGATAAATAATTCTATGCAATTGTGTGAGCATTAGAGACATGACAAAATTATTTATTGCAAAAAGAATTTGTTATTCATAGTGATTATGAGTCGTTGAAATAATTGATGAGTCAGATGAAGTTGAATAAACCGTCATGCTAAATGGTCTAGTTTTATTGAATCTTTTCCTTATGTGTTGCGATAAAAAAAGAGTAAAGAAAATGTTGGTGTTGATGCTTTGAGTCATAGACATGTATTACTTACACGATTGGAATGTGTCCTTTTTTTTATTCTCTTTTGTGCGAGATTTATATGCTACTGATCCTAATTTTTCATGTATTTATACTTCTTGTGAGCATGGTGCGCATGAGTCATTTTTTTGGCGTGACGGTTTTTTATTTCACAACAATAGGTTATGTATTCTTCAATGTTCTATGTGTGAATTACTTGTTAGAGAAGCTCATCCAGGTGGTTTAATGGGACATTTTGGTGCATTAAAAACTTATAGTTTGTTGAGAGAACACTTCTATTGGCCGAAAATGCTTTTATCTGTTGATAGAATTTCTAGGAATTGTATTGATTGCTTGAGACTAAGCCTCACGGTTTATATACTCGTTTAACTGTTCCTACACATCCTTGGGTTGATATTTCTATGGATTTTGTTCTCGGATTACCACGATCCCAATCAGGTAATGATCGAATCTTTGTGGTTGTTGATCATTTTTCCAAGATGGCACATTTTATTCCTTGTAGGAAGACATATGACATGAAACATGTCGCAGATTTATTTCTAAAAGATGTAGTCTGACTCCATGGTATCTTTGCATCTATAGTCTCAGATCGGGATGTCAATTTTTCGTCCTACTTTTGGAATACCTTGTGGCGCAAGTTAGGGACGAAATTGCTAATTTCTAAGGCAAGTCATCCGCAAACTGATAGTCAGACTAAGGTCAACAATCGCACGATAGGCGCCCTTCTAAGCGCCCTAGTTCAAAAGAATTTGAAGAATTGGGAAGTGTGCATTCCAATTGTAGAGTTTGCTTACAATCGCACTATTCATTCGACTACTTCTTTACCTCCTTATGAAATTGTATATGATTTTTTACCAAATACACCTCTTGATTTAATTCCTTTGAATTTTAAACAGGTGCATAATTTGGATTGAGAAAAGAAGGCTGATTTTGTGAAACATTTACATGAGAATGTGCGATTGAAGATGAAAGGATGAATGCTTAGAATGATGAAAGAGCCAACCAAGGCCGCCGACTTGTGAAATTCAAGGAGGGCGACTGGGATTGGTTGCATTTTTAGAAGGAGAGGTTTCCAAATTCCCAGAAATCTAAACTAAGTCCGCGTGGTGATGGTCATTTTCAAGTGTTGGAACGTGTGAATGATAAATCTTACAAGATTGATCTACCCGGCGATTATGGTGTTAGTACTACCTTCAACGTTGCTGATTTATCTCCATTCACCTTTAACGATGATTTAGTTTCGAGGGCAAAACCTTTCGACCACAGAGGGAATGATGGAGATGCCAAGATGACTATAACCATAGATGAAGACATTTCACGACTTGATCAAACATTCAAGGGTTATGTTCGGGATCCTCTAAGTGACATGGTTGGACCGATGACAAGGTCAAGAACTAAGCTTAGAGATGCGGCATTGAATTCGTTGAGTGATCAACTTCATGATGAACAACTCAAGAATAAGTCGGCTAAGGCTTGGATTAATTATTCAAGCTTGTCGATTAACTGAAAACGTCGTGAAGTACACTACACTTTTTTCCCACTGGGTTTTTTAATGAGGTATTGCGATCTTTGTAAAATGTTGTAAAATTATTTCAATTTGGGCAATTGGACTGATGGAGCTCGGCCACGTGGGCTTTGAAGAGCTGATTTCGAAATTAACAGTCCATTAGGGTTTAGAATATTCAGTTTTATTCTGATTAGAATTAGATTTGGTAAGATTATATATGTAATATTCTTCAATACTTTTTCTTGAAGAAATCTCGGCTGAAATAGGTTTAAAATAGGTGTTTTAGTTAGATATGATTTTACCTTCTAAAAGCTGTCATAAGTTGAATCAGTTTCCAATTGTGTTTAGTGTTTTGGTTCAAAAATCACCCTATAAATAGGGGGGTATGACCAACGAATTTTATCAATCAAATATTTATAATTTTGAGTTATATTCATTGCTTGCGAGCATCTTCATTGTTGTTTTATCTTGCGGGTTAATTAAGTATCAATAACCTTGTGAACTAATCCTGCGGGCTAGTTGGTGAGCAAGTCGAAATTAGATTACCCTGCGAGCTAGAGTCTGAATTTTGTGCGGCATAAGTAGGGTTTTTGAAATCCCTATTGTTGTCAAAGATCTAAAATTCCGCAATTCAGAGTGTTCGCAAGGAGATTCATATCACTCCCAATACCAATGCCCTTGGAAGTTAAGTTAATTTATTTCAAACGGAAAATAAGACCTTCAATTTTTAAAAATTTCTCAGATGATCTTTGACCAGCATATATGTTTTCTGAAAATGTTAATATAACTATCAATTGGTGTACAAATTTATGCGTTAATACTCTCACCATTTTTTGGCCAAGAAAAAAAAATTAAATAACAAAAATAGCTCTGTTTGTTTGAAAACGCTAACCCATTAGTTTCATCCATCGCTAATATCGCCACAATATTGTGTCTCACCCACCTCCACCCCCAGTGTCGTTTAACTCACCAGCGCCTCGTCGCACCTCATCACTATTTATTCGATAATTCTTTTTACAATTTATAATTGTATAAATAATGGAATGAGAGAATTATTTTCTATATTCAAGATACTGATATTCAATATGTACAAAAAA
The DNA here is from genome assembly GCA_032355605.1 of Rubia tinctorum. Taxonomy (NCBI): domain Eukaryota; kingdom Viridiplantae; phylum Streptophyta; class Magnoliopsida; order Gentianales; family Rubiaceae; genus Rubia; species Rubia tinctorum. Next base: position 49,306 of record JAULKM010130403.1, read on the forward strand.
TCAAAAGTGGATGTTTTTCAAGAGTTGGTAACTTTAACAAATTTCAATTTCTTAAGATATAGCTTTAGGATAAACTTGAAACAAAGAATTATAACTCTTTTTAAATTTTCAATATTACTAATGGGAAACTTCGATAGCATATTTCAATATTAACTTTATTTTGGATTAAATAAATAGGCAATCTCCGAAATTTTGCCTATGTATTAGTATAATTTGAAAAATTATGAAAGTGTTCATATAACCTTTGATTAAAATTGACTTGAATAATGTATCCCCTCTGATCATTGACCGTCGTTGACTTCAATATTTTTTACAAAGGTCAATGTAAATGACATAAATATGTTTGATAGTTTAGCTAACTTTTATTGGATGGAAAATAAGACCTTTAGTTTTTAAAAAATTCCCATATAACTTTTAACCAACAAATACACTTTTTAAAAATGCTAATATAACTCTTCTTGAACTAAAAGTTTGTACGTTAACCCCTCTCACCATTTGTAGGCCAAGAATATACATTAAATATCAATAATACTTTTGTTGTTGCCAATGCTAACACATTGATATCATCAACCACAAGTATCCCCATAATACTACGACGTCGCGCCCACATCCACTCATCATTGTCACCAGCACCTTTGTCGTGCATCATCACACCACCATCCTTCTATTTAAAATTAATTAAAATTTAATTAATTATATATTGGTGGGATGAGAGAATTATTTTCTATATTCAAGATAAGGATATCAATATTTTTAAAAAAATTATTCAAAATATAGTATTTTTTAAGAGTTGGTAATTATAACATATTTTAGTTTCCAAATTGTAGCTTTAGGATAAAGATGAAATAGAGAATTATAACTCATTTTAAAATTTCAATATCACTAGTTCAAAACTTTGATGGAGTATTTCAATGTATAATTTATTTTGGATTAAACAAATAGGTGATCTCTGATATTTACTATGTGTCATCACGATTCCAATATTTTCAAAAATGCTCACATTATCTTTAATTGAAATTGACGTGAATAATGTATCCCCTACGACCATTAACCTTCACTGACTTGAAACTTTCCAACAGAGTGTCAATGTGAATGACATAAATACCCTTTATAATTTAGCTGATTTTTTTCAGATGAAAAACAAGACATTCAATTTTTTTTAAATTGCCCATATAACTTTTGACCAACAAATGTGTTTTTTGAAAGTGCCAGTATAACTCTTAACTGGCGTAAAAGTTTGTACATTAAGCACTCTCATTTTTTTGGTCAAGAAAAGAAATAAAATAACCGGAATAGCCTTGTTTGTTTGGAAATCGTAACTGATTGGGTTCATATACCTCTAATGTCGCCACAACATTGCGTTGCACCCACCTCCACCCACTAATGCCACCTAACTCATCAACACCTTTGTCTAGTCTCGTCGCACCACCATCACTATTAATTGTAGCATTACAATACTGCCATACCTATTGATTTCAACCACCGGTGTTGCTTCCACAACACCAGTCCCTATCTCCAAACCTCCCATGCCACCACACACCCTCCACTCCCCCTTCAAGTGGGTCCCCTTCCTCTCTTCCTGCAACTGTTGACCCCCTTTTACCTCCATGTCTCCGTAAAAAAAATTCAAACTGCCCCCAACAAACACCACATGAACACAATCGCGCACCACCACTCAGAGTATTTGTTTTCTTCGTATTCTCGCCCCCACATTAGAACCACTCTAAATCATCATTATTTGAGATTTATACACATTTGTTTAGTCACCAGCACCATTACAGACACAATACTTTTCATGCTTCACATTTCGTGAGAAGAATCGAGAAGTCCTATGGTCCTGAAAGCCCTACAGAGTGCAAATCAGGTCGAATTCATCGTGGGTTCTTTTCTCGTAAAGGCTACAAATTTGGGAACGTGTTTCCAAGGGTTCTCAGTTCATAAAGGTTAATAATCGAGACAATGATATGGATAATGGATTATATGATGCCTCATAAAGGTTATGAATTTAGGCACGCGTTTGCAAAAAACCTTGTTGCTATGTGACTGAGACCTTTATCTCATTTAATGCATGAGAGGTTCGCTATGTGGCAATCAGGGGATTTCATAAGTTAGATTTAGTTGTCATCTGACTATGGGTAATTGCCCATATTCGTAGCTGATTTTTACCTCAATTTTTTTTAAAAGGTAAAAATATTTTTTACCTCGATTAATTATTTAATAATCAAAGATATTTCTAAGCTATCAAAGCGGTTTCAGATCAATCAAATATAGGGCCTGTGTTGGTACACTTTCAATTGAACCGAAACTGCTTTCAAAAGTGTGTCCACGTCGGTTGTGCCTAGGGTTATTTAAGAAAAACTAATATTATATTTTGGTTGACCTGAAACCGCTCCAAAAAGTGGACTGACGTTGGTCGCACTTTTGGATAATTGTAAAAGAAATTTAAGAAAAATGAACCAATGTCGGTAAGATTTCGGTTCTGATGTCGGATCAACCGAAAGCGCAACCAATGTTGATTGCGCTTTAAAGGGAAATTGGGCCAAAATATTATGCTAATTTAATTTATTTGGCCCAATTTCTTAGGTTAAATCTATTTATAGGTTTATTGCTCTGGTTGATTTTATTATTTGAGGCTCATTTATCATAGTTAATTGTGTATAAACTTTAAAAATTAAGCTTACTTTACACAATATTCTATTAACTATAAATAATCAGTGGTCAACTCTTACTTGAGTTACCATGAACATAAATAATTTAGTTTGATTGTACGTATTTATCAGTCCACACTTAATTAGCATTCTATAACCACTAACAACTAAGTTGGTTTAAATATATTTGATGAACACTTATTTAAATGTCTATAGATATTAATTATTGAGTTGACTTTATGGTCAAAGTTATTTAACTTTCAATAAACACTAATAGCTGAGATTTGACTATCTATATATAAATAATAATGAAATGGTTTGACTATAACTATTTATCACTAAACCCATACCTGAATTTCTATGTATAAACACTATTAAAAATGTGCTTGACTTTAAATTGTCAACACTTAACTCTTACTTAACTTACTATATAGATCCTAATCAAAATGTTTGACTTTAACTAATCAACAATCAGCCACAATTTGACTTTCCCTATATAAACACTAATTAAAAGAGTTGACTTTAACTAACTAACGGTCAACCCTTAATTGACTTTCTCTATATAAACTCCAATGAAAAAGGTTTTGACTTTAAAGTAATCAATGTCTACCGTTATTTGACTTACTATATATAAATACTTACCAAAATGTTTGATTTTAACTATTCAATGTTTAACCCTTACTTAACTTTCAATGTATGAACACTAATAACTAGTATTTGACATTACCTAATCAACGGTTAACCCTTAATTGACTTTATTTGTCTAATAAGTTATAAATAAGGTTTGACTTTAACTAATCAATGACCAACCCTCAATTTTTTGCTATAGGAACTGGAGATTTAATACCAGCCATGAGGGTCGTGACGCTAGTTTCACTGTATTTGACCAACATTTCACGTATTATAACACGAAATTGCACCAAATCAGGAACGCGGTCTTTGCGCACGTATGATGCACCTTATGGAGGAACAAGCAAAGCCACGACAGGAAAATCATTGACAATAACTGGAGGCACCACAACGGGAATGGCTAGTTCCACGTCATGAACGTCAATTACGGTAGCTAGTTCTCCATCGGGTACAGTCAGACTGATTGTATTGACAGGGTGGAAAGTAAATTCGAGGCGCCTGGTGGATTTTCTGCTTTTGAAAAACGATGTTAGCTTTCAAACCCTAGGAGTTTGGGATTTCCTCCCCGAGGACATTCGTCATCACAAACGGTGCAAGCCTTCTTAGACGGAGAACATGAGAACTTCTGCATTTTTCTGGGGCGATAATTATCAAGGATGAAGAATTTACGGGGTAATGATTGTGTCTGTATTCATGCTCTGGGTTACATTATATAGAAGTACAAAAGACCTAAACTCAACTAGAAAAGGAATTGTAAACTAATTACGATTACATATATTACTATTCCTTAATACTCATCCTCATGTTGGAGCATGGGGATCAGAAATACCTAACTTGCCAAGAAATGAATGAAACTGATTTCGCCCAAGAGCCTTGATAAACAAATCTGCAGGTTGATCAGTCGTGCGAATATGATGAGTAACAATAGTGCCAGACTGTACAAGATCACGAACGAAATGACAATCAACTTCAATATGCTT
>JAULKM010130404.1:0-36427 GCA_032355605.1 Rubia tinctorum
TATGAACCCTTAGGAAAATCCCTCTTCTTTGTGGACGACCCCGACTTGCCAACTATCTACTTAGTTGTATTTAGTAAACGTATTGAGCTTAAAAATAGTATCTTTGAGAGGTACAGCGACGATCTCCCAAGAACCCACTATCAAAGTATCACGAGTCTCTAGAATGTGCAATAAAAGATGTGTGAGTAACAAAGAAAATATTAATGCGTTTAAGAACCCATACCTTTCGAACATATTCGATCGTTGGGAATCATACATGTTGGAAAATGCAGACAATTGTCTTCCATTCATGATATCTCTGAGTAATCTGAGATATCGTTCCTCAATATGGCCTTGAAACATGCAATTGCTACAGATGAGAGTTTTTCGTTGATGGTTTTTAATCATTTTTCTCCTCATGTCTTGAACTTCTGGCTTGAGATTTCCCGTATAGCATGATGGATTTCCATAACTAATTCCTTTTCGATCTCCAAAACTTTTTCTCATGGTCAAAATATCATCGAGCTTTGCTTTTTCCTGTATTTAACTTGGTCATTGTTGCTTCTGCCATCTCTGCTCTTTCAGTCACAGAATATAGTATCAACTTCATATCCTCGATTTCATTCTTATGCTTTTCAACCAATACTACTAGTTCCTTCTTCGTCTCAGTCAATTGATAATTCTCCATCTTCAGGGACTTGTTTGCAACAGCAACCTTCAACCACATGTCATACATTTGTTCATATAAAGTGTAGATATCTTCATCACTCACGGGTTGGTCTTCATCATTGCTGGAAGTATCGTTAGAACTTATGTCGGAATATACAGATTTATCTGTGTTGGAACATACAGACTTATCTGTGTTGGAACATACGTCCACTCTCACTGTATCATTGTGAATTTTTTCTCCAAACGCTACATAATTGCTGGTAATTTCTTCTTCGTCTTTCTCAACTTTTTCATCCTCACTCCACGAGGTGACATATGACCTTCCTTGCTTCTTCCGGGGATTTGCACATCCAGTCTGGATTTGTCCAAAACCTTCACATTCTCCACATTGAATCCTCCCTGGTTGTTTTTCTTCACCACTTTGATTTCTAGAGAACTGCTGATTTCCATTCTCCATGGGTATTCCACGATTATTTCCAAAGTTTTGTCCATGAGGTCTATTTCAACCAGTTCTTTCTTGCGATTTCTTGTTCACCACCTTTTTCAGCATCCTTGAGAAATTCTTAGTGATGAGAGAAATTTCTTCAATACCATCCTCACTATCTTATTCGTGGTCGTCCCGTGATCAAGATACTTTAAAGGTCAACTCCTTCTTTCTTTGCAGAATGTTCCATAGTCATCTCTTATGTATGTAGTTATCCAATCAACTCATCCAAGGACATTGTGGATACATCTCTATCTTCTTCTATTGCTGCAACCTTCATTGCAAATCTCTTGGGCAGTGATCTCAAGGTCTTCTCCACCAGCATAGATTCCTTGTAGACTTTCCCAAGTTGATAAGCCATATTAGAGATGTCCCAAAGTTTTCCATTGAATGTGGCAATCGTATCATCCTCCTCCATTTTCAGCTCTTCAAACTTTGTAGCCAACATCTGTAGTTTGGATTCACGTACACGACTGGTTCCTTCATGTACAGTCTGCAATATATCCCATGATTTCTAAGCCTGATGACATGTAGAGATGAGTCTAAACTGATTTTCATCCACTGGTGTGAAGATAGCATTCATCGCTTTGGAATTATCCAGTGAAGTCTTTAATTCATCTGGGACCAAGATGAATTATCCTTGAGATTTTGTTTCCTTGAACTTGACTTTCCCTCTTTCTCCTTCAATTTGAATTCTTCATCTTCAATTGGGGAATTCCATTCGGTTTCAACAAAGTGTCATGCAAGTTCATCTAGTGAATTTATAAAAGACTCTCATGCGTTCTTTCCAGTAGTTGTAGTTTATTCCTTCCAACAGTGGTAGCCAAGACACAAAAGCTTCTTCCTTTGTCACCATGGTAAAACCGGTTCACACTTTCTTTGACACAATAAAGGTAAAAATTAAGTGACCAAGCTCTGATACCAAATGAAACTTTAGTTCTATCTTTTTAGGTTAACTATTAGCCCTATGTTCCAACGTACCATATCTAACCAAGTATGTAAAGTAAATAACAAATGAGACACACAACTTGGTTACTCAGTTCAGTGAAATCCACCTACATTTGCGGGGCCTGGCCCAATTCAGAATAGATCCGCTAATCAGAAAGATACAGTACAAAGTACACCATACAACTATACTTATCTTTTAATTATTAACGTGTGGATTTTGCAAGCTCTCCTTGCTAACGATCCACCTTGATCAGACTCCATATGACTTTGAAACTCGTCGACGCAAGATCTCCTCCTCCCGAGAAACTAAGGTAAACGATTCTGAACTTGATCAACATGTCATGTATGTTAGAACATATGAAAAATGGCTCTTGCAAATCTCTCGGTCGAATGTAAATCTGAAGTGCAGATTTTTTTCAATTAAAATCGTTAGAGTTGTTTCCGTGATTTCCATCAATATATAGTCACTTGAGCAGATCGGAATACTCCATAATTATCTTCAAAATATTCCTATTCCTATCTTCTTCTGAATCATATCCAAATCCCTTATATAAACGGATTTTTCTTAGCTCAAATATCACATAATATTCCATGAATCCAATTCCATGATTATAGGGATTTTCCATAAATCCATTATGCTTCATAAATGAGTTGAGGGCTGAGCGGGTGAGAAAATTCTCTGTGTGGAAAATATGACTAAGTATGGAACCCAAATTAGTTATTAGTATTTCTATATAGAACAGGTTAAGGTTGAATGTTGATTGCTTAAATTGAACTTCGTTATTAGTGTTTATATATAGAAAGTCAAGTAATAGTAACCGCTGAGTAGTTAAATTCAAACTTTTTTACTCGTATTTATATGTGCTAAGTCAAGTAAGTGTTGACTATTGATTAGTCAAAGTCAACTTAGTTACTAGGGTTTATATATAGAAAGTCAAGTAAAGATTGACCTTTGATAAGTTAAAGTCAACTTAGTCATTGGTGTTCATATATAGAAATTTAATTAAAGATTGACGGTTGATTAGTTGAAATCAACTTAGTTATTAGTGTTTATATATAAAAAAATTCAAGTAGTGGTTGACCGTTGATTAGTTAAAGTTTCTTTGGTTATTAGTGTTTATATGTAGAAAGTCAAGTAATGATTGACCGTTGATTAGTTAAAGTCAAATAAATTATTATTATTCGCATATACTAAGATAATTAAGTGGTGGTCTTTGATTAGTTAAAGTTAACTTTCGTGAATAGTATTTATATATAGAAAGTCAAGCAAGAATTTACCTTTTGATTAGTTAATGTCAACTTTGTCAGTAGTGTTTATATAGAGAAAGTCAAATAAGGGTTTACCATTGATTAGTTAAAGTAAACTTTGTTAGTAGTGTTTATATATAGAAAGTCAAATAATGTTTTGTCGTTGATTAGTTAAAGTCAACTTCGTTATTAGTATTTATCTATAGAAAGTCAAGTGAATATTGACCATTGATTAGTTAAAGTCAACTAAGCTATTAGTGTTTACATATAAGAAATCAAGTAAGGGTTAACCTAAGGGTTGATCGTTGATTAGTTAAATTCAACTTAGTTATTAGTGTTTATATGTACTAAGTCAAGTAAGAGTTGATCGTTGATTAGTTAGTCATCTTAGTTATTAGTGTTTATATGTAACAAGTCAAGTAAGGGTTGGTCATTAATTAGTTAAAATCAGCTTCATTATTAGTATTTTTATATATAAAGTCAAGTAATGGTTGGTCTTTGATTAGTTAAAGTCAACTTCCTTTTTATTTTTCATATATAGATCTAAATTAATGGTTGATCGTTGATTACTTAAAGTCAACTTAGTTATTCATGTTTATAAGTAGAAAGTCACGTAAGGGCTGGTCATTGATTAAATAAAGTCTACTTCATTATTAGTGTTTATATACATAGAAAGTCAAGTAAGGGTTGACCGTTGATTAGTTAAAGTTAACTTAGTTATTGGTGTTCATATATATGAAATCAAGTGATGCATGACCATTAATTAGTTAAAAGTTAAATGATTTTTGTTACCATTTATGTATAATAAGTCAAGTAAGGATTGACCCTTGATTAGTTAAGGCCAAATTTATTCGTTAGTGCTTATACATAATAATTTAAGTAGTCATTGGTCGTTGATTAGTTAAAGTCAAACATTTTAGTTGAAGGGTTGATCGTTGATTAGTTGAAGTCATACATACTAAGTCAAGTAAGGGTTTATCATTGATTAGTTGAAATCAACTTAGTTATTAGTATTTATACATAAAAGGTCAAATAAGAATTTTCCATTAATTAGTTGTAATCAACTTAATTATTAGTGTTTATATACAAAAAGTCAAGTAAGGGATAACCAATGCTTGGTTTAAGTAAATTTAATTATTAGTGTTAATATATAGGAAGTCGAGTAAGATTTGATCGTTGATTAGTTAAATTCAACTTAGTTATTAGTGTTCACATATATACAAAATCAAGTAAGGATTGATATATTACTAGTTAAAGTCAACTTTGTTACTACTATTTGTACATAGAAAGTCAAATAAGGTTGAGTGTTGATTAGTTAAAGTCAAACATTCGTATTCATATATACTAATTCAAATAAGGGTTGACCGTGATTAGTTAAAGTTAACTTAGTTATTAATTTTTATATATACAAAGTCTAGTAAGGGTTGATCGTTGATTAGTTAAAGTGAAACATTTATTTTCTTATTTATACACACTAAGTTAAGTAAGGGGCGACCGTTGATTAGTCAAAGTAATCTTAGTTATTAGTGTTTACTTGTAGAAAGTCAAATAAGGGTTAATTGTTGAATAGTTAAAGTCAAACATTTTTTATTTGTATTTATATATACTAAGTAAATTAAGGGTTGAATGTTAATTAGTTATCGTCAAACATTTTTATTCGTATTTTTATATATTACGTCAATAAAGGTTGATCGTTGATTAATTTAAATTAACTTAGTTATTAGTTAAAGTCAACAAAAGAAGTGAACAATTTCGAATGTCAAGAAAAAATAATGTAGCTTAGAGTGGCTGCGCCCAACTCATGAAATTTTCGGAAAATGTTTTGAAATGTTTGGCGGGAAGATTGAGTTTTAAAAAAACTTTAGCACCATTTTTTGAAAAATGGTGCTGCAAGCTGGTGATACTTCCTCTTTGGCATCTATTTCAAAACCAGTGACCTTTAAATCGATGCTATTTTTCAAACACCAGTTTTTGCACTGATTTTTATTAAATCAGTGTTAAATTAACACCAGTTTTTTAAAAATCGATGTTAATTTAACTCTGATTTTCAAAAATCGTTGCCAAAAATTGGTGCTAGAGGGGATCTCTGTGGTAGTGTGGCTCATCTATCACCTTAGTCCTCGTGAGGGTTCCAAACTTCTATGTCTCATTTGCCATTTCTTCGAATAGTGCCATTGCGTCTTTCAAACTTTTGTTGGCTATTGACCCGTTACATGCAGCGCTCACCATTCTTATATCTTCGACATAGAGTCCTTCGAAGAAGTAATACACTAGGTCCCCGTCGTTGAAAGGATAGTAGAGACAACTCACGAAAAACCTTTTTAACCATTCCAAATACTACATAACTTCTCGTTGGGAAACTGCAAAAATGTTTGACAACTGCTTCTTCAGCCGACTGATTTGGAAGATGGGGAGAAATTCTCGAGGAAACGCCTCTTCGTGTCCATCCACGAAGTTATACATCCCGACGAGAGGTATAACAATCAATCATTCGCTACATCTCAGAGTGAGAAGGGAAAGGATCTCAATTGTAGTCCACTTTAGAGACTCCCATCGACTTCATATTTGTGAAAACCAAATGGAATTCCGACAAGTGTTTGTTCAGATCCTTTCCAGCCATCCCGTGGAATGTCGGTAGGCACTGGATCATGCCACTCTTCAAATTTCAGGTGATGTTTGGTGGAGGGGGTGGGAAGATGATACATAATGGTTAATTCTCCAAGTTAGGGGCCATCAAAAACCACAAAAACTATAGAAGTAAAGGTACAAACTACTCTATCAATTTTTTATGCTAGTTAACGATTGAATAAATCAAGTATCCCTGGCAACGACACTAAAACTTGACTCGCACCTCACTGGGTTGTTTAATTCATGTGGGGTGCGTTTAAAGATAGAATTTATAATGTTTCTCCAGTAATTAGTGCTAACTACAATAAAGTAGCTAGTTCCAATTCCGGGGTCATCCATGGAGATACTAGTATTTATAGGTTAGCAAGACACAACCCACAATCGGGTGTCACCCAAATTGTGTGTCGGGAATAACTTGTACTAAAATGATAGGGGTTTTTTATTTACAACTAAGAGCATATGAGTAATGCAAAGTAAGATATCAATTAACTAATCTTGGGGGTATTTTGTGTAACATGACCGACATAAGAATTGGATCCAAGATTCTATCACATATAGACATATAAACCTAATATCATGCTTATGTCACATAGTGTGAAGATGTTTGGGAATTCCCAGTGCCAGTCACACAAAGGTTCATCTCCCTTGAGACCATCTCGCCACCTCCATAATTAGGGATGAACTCCAATCCTTCCAACTCCTCATTTCATCCTCGTAACCTCACTACTAATGCTAACAAGCCTCTTCTCGAAGGATCAAGCCCTCACATGATACACTGTTAGATATAGGAGTGAGTCTAGTACATCTTGGGCTCTTCACTATGAACACCAAATCTAGGCCTAGAGAGGCAAAGGTATGGGTGCCTTATGATGACTGTGGAAATGTTACAACCCTAGTCGCTACAAACTACATGCTAAACCTGGTCTACTGCTTCTAACATGTAACCACTCACACAATTAGCCAATTGCAATTAACATCTAACCACTACAAGAAACAATGCCTTTTACCATGGTTCTACATAAATTTTTACAGCAATTTTTTGTCCCAAAAAAACCAAGGTAAGTACTGGCATACTAAACAGTACTTTTTTCTACCTTGGTTCAGAACCGAGGTAGAAAGTATTTTTTACCATGACTTTCGACCGACATCGACAGGTTTTGTGACAGATGTCGGTCCAAGCAAGAAGGCAGACAATGGGACAACATTTTTGCGACTTTGCATAGGCCGACATCGCTATGTTTTGTGACCTGCGTTGGTTAGAGTAAGAAGACGGACGATGGGAGAGTAAATGTTACGATTCCATTCATGCCAACGTTACTCTTAATAAGAGTGACGTCATTGACGCTTATAACCAACATCGCACGGTGTGGGGCACTGCTGCTATGTGCATTTTGATGTGGAATGATAACCAATACGATGTCGTTTTTATAGGCCGATGTCGGATAAAAAATGGACGTCGGTTTATGAGACATCGATAAGGTGTCTTCGCTGTCCCGATTTGTGCAACATTGTGAATAATGGAGACATTTATTCTCATACAATATTATAATATGTTATATTTGATGACACAAAAGGGGTTCTTCTCTAGCCATCACATTTTATTTAATATTTGATAACTCATGAAATGGTTAAACGTTATGCAACAATCAATTGTAGTTCAATTAATGCGGAAAGGAATCACATGTTACAACCCACACAACTATCACATATATTAGAAATATATTTTACATTCCATTAAAATACATAAGGTTGATATGAAATTGAAATATTGATTTTATTGAACCTCCATTGTCTACATTGTACGACATTAACATATCACGGTGACTAATGAAATAAAAATTTCATCCACGACACCTTATATACTGAAAGTCCATCGATAACTTTCTTTGTCTAATTAATGTTGAAAGTTCATCGATAACTGTCTTTTGTCCCATTATACTGAAAGTCCATCAATAAATGTCTGTCTCCTATTATAACCAACCTACAGAATACAAAATTTATGTTAGAAATAGGAAATTCCCAAATTAATTACACATAATATAGTTATACATAGACAAAATTAATCTTAACTGAAAAAATGTAATTGATCAGCTTTAGTGTAACGTCGCATACACGCGACATCGATGTCGCGCAGGCCGACTACTGACCGACGTGAGACACTCATGCTACTTCAAGAATTTTCGATACTTTTGCGACGTCGATCTTTGTTCGGTGCCATATCGTAAGGGCCGATTAACTATGACCGGCGTTGCACATTCAGAGTGTGTTCTTACGAAAATATAATTATCGTCCACAATTTACCCTAATCTAAGCTTTTTTTCTCACTCATTACAAACATGGCATTATCTTGACAACACAAACATTATACACTATGTAACATGTAACACAATCATCATACTTCATGAAAATATTCAATCTATGTTCCATGATAAAAAGAACATATACAAAATCACTAATAAAATTGCAAAAAGAACTTGGAATGAATGGAAATCTACCTCAATTATTTTGACCCCGGGGATGCTCTATCCTTGGATACTTGCGGATGTTTGAGAGGAGCAATTTGATTGATCACTTTAATTGTTGTAAAGGTGTAAATGGAAAGGATCTTGTGGATTTGGGTTTGGAGGAAGTGTGTTTGAGATGTGAAATGGATGTTGGTTCTGAATAATAATGAGATAAAATTGGGTTGGGGAGGAATTTAGCTCAATTTTTTTGTTCCCGCTGGAATTTTTAGGTTCACCGACGTCGGTCACGGTTCGGTTCTTGTTTCATTTTAATCGATATGTTTGCGATGTCGTACATATGGTCCATAGTGTAATTTTTTTAAAGTGTCTTAAAATACTTCGTGTTAACATTTTGGGCCTTTCCATTGAACCGTTGATGCCAATATTAGAACAAAATTTTTGTGAAAATTTGAATTACAAATGGCTATCTCCAATATTGCATTTCGACTCGTCCCACTTTATTGGAGGGATTTAAGTGCAAAAAGTTTAAAGTTCACCGGTTGTGTAAAATTTGATCTTGATCGTCCCGGAAGGGAACTTTGACATCCCTAGTTGAACTTAGAGTAAAGTGTCAAAATAACCTTGACTTTAGGTTGAAAGTGCCAATATAACCCTGTAAAATCACAAAGTGACAAAATAACCCTAACTTTACGAAGTATATGCCAATATAACCTTGTGAGGCATTGACTCCAATTGCCAACATCAGAATTGGTCGGTTTTATAGTAACTGATGATTTTGCCCCTGCATTAAAAAAAGAAAAATTGAAAAAATAAGACAAAACCCTATTTGTTCTACCCCTTCCCCATGTCGATATTAACCTCATTATGGCAGAAGCGTAAGAAGAAGTTCACATTTGTGCTATCGTGAACTCGTGTTTGCCCCACCAGACAAGATGGGAACTCTAGCGGTAGTGGTAGGTAGGTGTCAGGGGCACAACTGCGCTTCCTCAAACTCTTAGATGTTTGTTCTAAGGGTAGAAGTAGGTGTCAGGGGCACAACCAGCAGTGCTTCTTCAAACTCGCCGGCGCAAATCGTCAGCGGCGGGACCTGCTGGCGCAGCGGTTGTGGTGGGTGGCTGGGCACAACAACACTTCCTCAAAATTGCCGACATATGTTCTTTGCCACCAGCCGTACTTCCTCAACATGCACTGATGCGCATCGTTAGCGATAGAGACATAGCGGCACGATGGTGGTTGTGGGTGGCGGCGACACAGCCATGCTTCCTAAAATTGTCGACGCTTATTCTTCACCACTAGTCGCACTTCCTCAAACTTTCTGTAGCAAATTGTCAACGGTGGAGTCCTAGTGGCGATGCACTGGTGGTGGGTGGTGGTCCGCACTTCCTTAAAATCGCTGACACATGTTTTTCGCCTCCAACGCTTCCTCAAACTTGTAGATTTAGGCATTTCTGTACGTTGTAAGTAAAGGCTTAGTTCCTTTTTTGCTAAAATAGAAAACAGATTGGCTGAAAACACAGATCTAATGAATGATCTATTGAATGTGTACTTAGAGGGTGGGGTGGTGGAGTTGGATGGTGGTGGTTGATGGCGGGAGAGGGTAGAAGTGGTGCTTGGATGGTGGTGACTAGCGGCAGGAGAGGGTGACAGGTGGTGGCTAGCAGTAATGAGAGGGGTAAAATGGGAAATACAATAAGTTAAAATGGCTGAAGATATATTCTTCATTTTGCATCTCTTTAACGACCCAATGGGTGAGTCAATGCCGGAATATGATCAGAAGGTTATATCGGCACAATTCATCATAAAGTTAGGGTTAGTTTGACACTTTTTAGTTTTACAGGATTATATTGGCACTTTCAGCCTAAAGGTAGGGTTATAAAAGAATTTAACCCTTGAACTTATAATAACCAAGAGTAATGAAGAAACTGACTTGATCCCATGGAGACTTCCACAAGTTCTTCCGATTAACCTATGAATACAAATATAACCTCAAGAAAATAAAAAAAAAATCTCTATGGACATTGATTACATGCCATTCATTGGATTTAGTGCCATAGATCTAGGAAAGTAAATGAAGAGAGAAGATGGTCTCCTTCTCTACCTACAACTAGAATTGAAATGATAATAACTAACTAACCACTACAAGAAACAGGACCTTTTACCTCGGTTCTACGGGACTTTTTACCGTGGTTTTTAGTCCCCAAAAAATTAAGGTAAATACTGGCGTATTAAAAAGTAAATTTTTACCTCGGTTCAGAACCGAGGCAAAAAGTATTTTTTACCTCGATTTTGGATTGACGTCGGTAGGTATTCTAACCGACGTCCGTCCAAGCAAGAAGGGAGACAGTGGGAGACCATTGCTGCGACTTCATTCAGGACAACATTGGTTGTAGAAAGAAGGCAGCCGATGAGAAATTGTTGTTGTGACTTCATTCCGGCTGACGTCGATCTTAATAAGAGCGACGTTGCAGACGCTTGTAACCAACATCGCGAGTTGTGGGGGTAGTCATGTTACGTGCATGCTGATGTGGAACTATGACCAATATGACATCATTTTGAAAGATCGATGTCACACACAAAGTGCCGATGCTGGATTGTGCAACGTAGGTAAGGTATCGTCGTTATACCGGTGTGTGAGACGTCGCGGGTTCATTGATTCTCGTACAATATTATAATATTCTATATTTTATGACATAGTCAATAGTTTATCGCTACCCATGAACTGACTAAACATCATACAATAATCAATTGTTGCTAAATTAATGGGGAATTAAATCACATGATAAAACCCACACAAGTATCACATATGTTACAAATATATGTTACGAAATATTAAGATACATAAGGTTGATATGAAATTGAAATATTATTGGTATTGAACCTCTATTGTCTATGTTGTACGGCATTAACACTGTCAGGGCGAGTAGTGAAATGACAAGTCCATCCACTACCTGCTAAAAGTCCATCGATAACTCTCTTTATCCTAACCACAAGTAACAAAATTTATGTTATAAATGTGCAGTCCCCAAATGAAATACTCATAATATAATCATACGTAGACAAAATTAATCTTAACTGGAAAAACACAACTCATCTGCTTTGGTTCAATGTTGTCTAAATGCGACATTGATGTCGCACCTGCCAGCGTGCTTACCGACGTCGGACATTCATAGTTATATCAAGAAGTTCCTAGCCTTGTGCAACATCGGTCCTTGTTTGGTAACATACCGTAGAGGCCGATTGACTGAGAAGGACGTTGCACATTCAAAGTGTGTTCTTACGAAAATTTAATTATTATCCACAGTCATCCCTAATCTAAGCCTTTTTTGTCACTATTTACAAACATGTCATTATTTTGATAACACAAACACTATACACTATATAACATGTAACACAATCATCATACTTCATGAATATGTTCAATATTTGTTCCATAAAAAAACATATACAAAATCAATAATAAAATTGTGAAATGAACATAGAATGGATGGAAAACTACCTCAATTGATTTGTACCTGGAGATGCTCCATCCTTCAATACTTGTTGATATTTGGGAGGAGCAATTTGATTGAGCATTTTAATTTTTGTAGTGGTGCAAATGGAAAGAATTTTGGGTGTGATTTTTGGAGGGAGTATTTTGGAGATGTGAAATGGAACTTAGTACTGAATAATAATGAGATGAAATAAGGTTGAGGGGAAATTTCAGCTCAAATTCTTAGTTTCAGCTAGAATTTTCAGGGACCCACATCGGTATCAGGTCAGCCCAAGTTTTCTTTCCAATCAAGATTCTTGCTTAGTCGCATACATGGGCCATAGTGTAATTTTCGAAAACTATCGTCAAATACTCCTTGTGTAGATTTTTGGCCCTTCCATTTACCCTTTGATGCCCAAATCGAAACAGTATGGTCGGGACAATGTGAATTAGATAAGGGTATCTCAAATGTCACATTATGAATTCTCCCACTTTCTTGGAGGGACCAAAGTGAAAAAAGTAAAAAAGTTCATTGGTTGTGCCAAGATTGATTCTGAGCCTCCCGGAAAGGAACTTTATCATCCCTAGTTAAACTGATAATAACCGAGAGCGATAAATAAATTGGCATAATCCCACTGAGACTTCCAAAACTTCTTCCGATTAACCATATTATACTGATAAGTAATTATCTACAATTTACTCTAGACCACATACTAGCACTTTTTAAATATTAATGGATGGAATTTATTGTTTTTTATTTCATACAAAATTACGAATATGTAATTTTGTATGATTATATGTGGTTTAAATAGTTGTTCTCATAACGCTCATCATAAGGGTATTAATGGAATACTAATAAAATAAGGGACGATTACCCCGGGTGCAGAGTTCTTATGTTCGGGTGCAGTACACATAATATGCATATCGAAAAAATTTCCTTATATTTGGGTGTAGAGTTTGGAAGTGTATCGAACATTCAAGGAAGTTTAGCCATAGTGTAATTTTCGAAAAGTTTCGTCAAATACTCTCTGTGAAGATTTTGAGCCCTTCCATTAACCCGTTGATGCCAAAATTAGAACAACTTGGTCATGATAATTTGAATTAGATAAGGGTATCTCCAATTTTGTATTCCAACTTCTCCCACTTTCTTGGAGGGACGAAGTGCAAAAACTAAAAAGTTGACCGGTTACGACAAAATTGATTCCAATCGAACCGTACGTTAATAAAGTTCATGAACATTTTTAAGTTTAAATTATTTCTAAAATACTATTAACTATTATGAAAGTAAAATTTTCATTAAGTCAAATGTGAGCTCATTTGTTATGCTAGCGAGGTGAAATTGTTAGACCCACATGAAATTGCGAGCTCATTTGTTAAATCTTCATGCGACATTGCGCATATCAAGGAAAAATTCATAAGGTTTCAAAACGACTATATATATATATATGGAGCCCATCTCATTAATCAATCCAAACACTTACTTTCAATTTTCCCTCGAATTCCAACAGCCCCCACCCTTTTTCTCAAATGTATGGTTTTACAATTCTTTCAAATCTTTCATTTTTGTTTTTTCCCTCCTAGAATTTGTTATATCTATGGTGTGTCAAAGTATTGGTTGGTATGTTTTTGTTTTTCTACTTCTTATGGATTAGTTATAGTGCGAACTCTGTATTTTTTGGATGATTTTGTGTCATTTCCAAGCATGATTTTTTCTGGGTTTCTGCAATTTTAGTCGTAGCTACTAGGGTTAAATCTAACGTCGCTGACCTATCAGTTTTCCTTCATTTTATGCGATCGTTGTGCACTCCTTCACAATTATGTTGGTTTTCAAGAATGAGACGTTGCACCTGTCTCAGTTTTCCTATCAGTTTAATCGAGAGATTAGCGACCTCGCTAACATGCATTTAAGCTATCTTTAAGAATTTAAATAAAAAATCATTTGTTTGTCGATCACCATGTTCAGTCTAATCGACTGATGATCAACGTCGCACAAACATATTGTCCATGCCACTGTTTTGGACCGACATGTACGTGTGAAGCATGACTAAATTAACCAATTGAAGGCCGATGTTGGACGCCCGTGTCATTCAGAAATCTGTTTTCGATCAATGTTGTATGTCACTTTGGTCACGTCCTGTCGTTATAACGAAGGTGTCTACAAACCAAATTTTTTCAATATTTCATCTGAGTCATATGAATTTCAGGAATCATGGCTAACAACGAAAGTTCCACAAGTCATTCCCCAATAAAGGTTAGTGATTTTTTGTTTTAGTTTAATATATTTATTTTATTTTATTACTTATATTCTTATTTAATTAGTCATAATATCATTGACCAGTGTAGATCTTGAGCGATTCTGAGGTAGAGCGCTCATGACATTACTTTGGAAATACTACTCCACATTTCAGCTGCAACTTGAGCTAAACAAACTTCGGCCAAATTCCAACAATGGTAAGTCATACCCGTTACACATGTATTTTAATTTTAATTTAACATTTTATTTAAATTACTTTAATTTATACTGAATGTATTTTTCTGTTTATAATTTAGTACATCCTAACCCACATCATTCCACTCCTACCAAAAGACAAGACAGTTTATTGTGTTGAGATGCTACGGAAGAGAGTGACACATGAACTACTTAGGGATCAGAAGGACCAAGACCTGTCCCCAACCGGTTTTGGTGAGTTTCGCGATACCCACGAACTGAGGATTGGGGACCTAATTTTTTTGAATTGTTAGATGGTTCTAGGCCGATAGTGTTCAAAATCATCATTGTTGGGTCGTCATTTTAGTTTTACTGCTTCATCGCTTGAGTGGAACAAAAAATATATTTTTTAATTTGGAACATTTTGTTTAATTAAGAATATTTGTTAAATGTTATTTTATTATTATTTATTTTTGTGATTTTATGTACTCGTAATTATTTTATGCACTCATAATTATGTTATTTAAATATTTATCGGTTGTCTCAATTTTTAACCCTATCACTCAAAAGGATGTTTTAAAATTGCAATCATACATAAAATTTAAAAAGATTTGGGAGTATTTATTTTTTTCCCAGTCACTCTCATACATGCAAATATTTTTTGACCACACTTTTTTTTAATAAATTCGAACTATTGACCGACTTTTTACCTCAGTAGAGGACAATCGTACACATGAACAAACTACAATTATTACCTCCAGGTAATTTTTACCACCAGAAGTTCGACCAAGGAAATAAACTAGTGGATTATTTCTCTTTAATATAAAATTCGGAGGGTTTTATTGTTCAAGATTTTAATCCAATTACAGCAATTCTCCTATTCAAAACTTTGGCTACTTGTCTTGTTGCAATAAATGGTTGTCTCGTTGCATTAACCGAAAAAACAATATGTTGTTGCAGTCAGCCAACATTTTGTTGCCTAATGTGTTTAAGCTTGCTTTAAACTTGTAAATGCGAATTCCTTCTTCTATTGGTCACATGTTCGGTCTGGTCGAGTGTTGAGCGGGGTCACCGATACAGGTCGACCATGCCACTGTTTTGGACCACATGTACGTGTGACACATGGCTAAAGTCGCACTCTTCAAGTTTGAAGGTTTTTATGCCCTAATTATTTTCTTATATTTTCAAGAGTAATGGCATGTGAAGGATCTTCTATTCGGCCTTTTTTCCAAGTACTCTACTAATATTACACACACACACATATACTTATATATATATATATCCACAGTTTATGACAATTAATATTTTATTTTTATATACAGTTCTCCGCACAATGGAGCACCCCTAGAGTCTCTTGTGTTCGATGTTCTTGAACACCATACAATAGATGTTCATAGCCCAAGTATCCACTGCACTCTGAAGTAGCAAAACTTCGAGACAACCTCCACTTTAGTAAGACCTAGCTAGCTAATTAAACGCTTGTAATTATTTGATTCTAAATGAATATTATTTGTTGTTAATTGCATATATATATATATATATATATATTTATAATAATTTATTTATTTATTGATTCAGTACATCCTTTGGGACAACGTACCACTCCTACCAAATGACAAGACCTCGGTTGTGCTGAGGTGGTACGGAAGAGAGTGGCGCATGAACCACTTGGGGGGTAGGAAGATCAAGGTTATCTCCCCAAAGGATTTTTCTGAGTTCCATGCCAGCAACCGCCTATGCATTGAATACACCTTGTTCTTCGGGGTCATATAAGTTGGGGGACCAATTGTCTTCAAGGTAATCATAATCCGAGTTTATTGAGTTTATTGCAATTTCTATTTTGTTGGAATTAAGACAATTCTTATTCAAATTTATGTACTAATTGTAAGAACATTTTTATTACTAATGTTTTCTAATAATTTAAGTACCTTATTTGAACAATAATTGACTGTATGTGCGATTTGATTTGTGCCTTAAAATAAAATTCATTTTCAACAGTAGCATTCAACACCATTCTCTAAAATGGTTTTAAAACCCATTAAAAAAATACTTTTGTAGACCAAAGTTGATCATTTTCAAACAACTTTAACCTCTAAAAGTTCTAGAGTGTAACATACCGACGACGTTGGACATCCATCGCATTACGTGTCGGTATAAACGACATATAATGCGAAGTTGGATGTCCTTATAAAACAATATTTATGATATTGCACACTATTTGGTAAGATCATTTATTTCGTTTTTAAAAAAATTACTTCGATTAAAAAATAACCGAGATAAATAATATCTTTTACTTTGAAAAAAATAACCGAGGTAAAAGAAAATTTTACTTTAGTTATTTGACCTAAGGCAAAAAAAAAACCGAGGTAAAAAAGGCGAAATAACTGGTGCTTTTTCTTGTAGTGAACTATGAAACCCTGGTAAACTAAAATTTCTTATACAGTTAGTAGACTGGGCCTTTAAAGTTTCTTATTGATCCCCTCGAGTTAAAGCTTTGCAAAGGAATCATGGGATCTCATTTTCGAAGGGTTCACTCGAAAAGGATCTTACAAGAATGACGAGATAGACCATCTCTCGGAGTTGTCCTTTGACTTATCGAGAGCTATTGTGGATAGTATCTGGACCCTCGAAGGTATACTAAGACTGGGCTCGAAGCCCAGCCTATATATTTAGTCCCGTTTGGGCCAAATAGGCCCACCCTTTAATAGCCCTCATAGGTCTATCATATAGGGCTATACCCTAATACTGCCTCCATAAGAAGACAAGATTCTAATTTTAACTCTATTTAGAAAAGGTCACCATATATAAAGCAGGTATGTCACATCTCTTGGTTAATTCACTATTCATCTATGCTCATTCACTATTCATCTATGCTCATTCACATACTGACTAGACCGTCGGAGAGTTTTCTCTCAAAACTCGCGTGGCACTTTCTTGCAGGATACGTCAAGGATCCGATGGTGCAAGACTAACTGTGTCTCCAAGATACATCACTTGGTTACTCCCTCCGACAAATCTTGTCGTCTGTTTATTGAATGAATTTTCTCGTTTAAGCTTCCAATTTGTAAGACCGCAAAATAACATGGAGCATTTTTCATTTAGTGCATTTTACATAATGATCATATACTTTGCAGTTTTATATGTACAAAAGCCAATACCCATCTTTGGTGTTAACGGGTTCATCATTCCATACGATCTTCTGGCAGAAAATCGAACTTGTGGCAATGTTGTTCGAGTATAATTGTTTACAGTTCAGCTATCGAAAGGGGTTTCCTGATCTGGTGGAATTTGGTTGTTGAGGCGCCCCTGGATTGAATGAAGCAAAGGCATTATTATGCTGACTTCCACCACCAGACCGATGTTGAATAGGGTCAAGCGAAGCAAATGTCATATCATGATTGTTTCCTCCTGCAGGCGCCATGAGGTGAATCGGGTTTTGAGAAGTGAAGGCATCATTGCCACCAAAGCTGCCAGGTCCTTGTGCCCTGCAAAGCCCCATTTTGGCAAGTAGCAAAAACCATGCAACTTTTACACCAAATTTTGTATGTATACTATGCATAATTTTGCAGCAAGAAGAAATTCTTTTTGATTCGTCTGTATTGAGAAAACCTAATCCCACGAATCCTGAAAGGAAGTTCTAAACTCTTCTACTTGATGTTTAAAAGTTAATCTATACATTTTTCGAATGTCATCCCCATGAATTAAGCGATGTTTACTTTTTTCGCATATACATTCCGCTCAGTCACACCTAAGCAGATATTGAAGATACTTGTATAGCGTTGAGCGAAGTATAGTTAAGTTTACCTGGAAGAATGCATATCATTTTGTGATTGCAGATCCATGTATGAGCCTGAAAATGATTAGTATACCAACATGAGAAAAAGTTATCATTGATCTGTCAAGCTCTCTCAAGATTTGAGTAATTATTAACCTGGATGGATCATCATTTCGTATGATCCCTGAGGAGATGCATAAGGTGATTGTAAGCCTTGCGAGAATGATGTGTTTGGAAGCGCTCCTTGAACAGATGACATGGAATAAAACTGCACAAACCAACAGTTTCTCAGAACTTTAACTGAAATGCTCATGAGTGCCCGTGATAAATTCCATGTAAAAGTTATGTTTCGAGGGGAAGTCGTATTTTGAAAGCTTCACTAAAATTCTGTGTTTCAATGGAAGTTGATTGGGTGCTATTTGGATGGAGTAATTCATACCACTGTGGCTTGAGGTTGAGGTTGGCCTCCGCTATCACCAATATCAAATGGATTCCTTGATTTCACCGAATCTTGAGGACCTCCAATGGTCTACAACCAAATTATCAAAACAAGAAAAGACGCTATGAGTTTGTTACCTTATCAACATACAAGCACACATGGTCACCAAAAATTTACTTCCATCTTGACACAACATTTAGTGATACACAAGGGCCTCCGTTTTTTCTGTGGTAATGTGACTATACCATTGAAGGAGGGTAGTACTGTGTATTGTATCCCATTCCATAAGGTGGGCGAGATTGGAAAGCTGGAACTGATGCAGTGAATGGTGAATAGCTTGACGCAAACAGGTCCTATCTCCAACAGAGACAAAAATAATAGTACATTAAGGAATACAGGGAAAGGAGCGGTGAAATCATAACAAGATTCATGAATTTTCAGAAGCTTGTACCAAAGGAAGTTCGCGTCTTCCACTAGTTACTGACTCATTTGCTGAAGTAGTGGCCTGAGCACCTTCTTTTGGAGCATCTTGAAGTGACTGTTCAGATGATGCAATAGTATGTTGTACGGGGTCTGAAGTAGACTGTAGCAGATCATAGAGCTTGATCAGTATCACAACTTGCTCTAACTTTGATGACTGCATCAAGACAAATCATGTTTTAGGAGCAGAAAATAGCAAAGAATGACCTGTTTGATTGGAGCTTCAGGAGTATTGGACACTTGATCTGTGTAACTAGTATTTTCAGCAGGATATGCAGAGGATTGCACGCCCTCAGGCGTCTGTTGGTTAACCACTGCCAGTGTTTTACTGGAATTACAAGGAACTACATCGGTATTTTCCATGCGCAAATCATCAGTACCTACATTAGATAAACCCGAAGGAGCAACTGATGGAACGTCAACCACAGGACCTGCCAAACCAAATAACAAAGTTTCCAGCGAATTATGATTAGAATTGTTGGAGATATCGTCACTTCTTGCAGTTGAAACCGAGATGTTACCACCATCAGCAACAGCAGCTGTTTCTTCACTCTGTGTTACAGTTAAAGCCGTCTTGGAGTCATCATCAAAATCAATCAAGCTACTTAGAGTATTCACTGTCTTTGTTTCTTCTTTCTTTTTCTCAGCAGGGGGATTACTGGAGCTTCCTGCCTTCTGTTGTAGGATGTATTGAAGGTCAAAAGTAATACATTTCAGAAAAAATCAGATTCTCCAAATGAAGAGAAGCGAAAAACGTTCATGGTTACAACAATAACTATGGCCTCAAAAGGTTCATGCTAATTCTGATCAACAGAAAAAATTACTCTAAGAAAAGATTCAAGAATTCTGAGAAGCATTGATCAAAATCATGTCCTACAAGTAAAACCAGCTTTAGGCACAGAAGCTTAACATTTACCAACTAACATTCCTTGAAATATTACTTCAGAGGCATGTAATAATCAAATCTTATAATCGGAAAAAGACAGTTGCTGACCTGAATTTGGGAAGGGGTATGAACTCCACTTGGTTTCGGAGATTCTCCAACTTTAAGAGGTGGAGCTTTATCACCCAAAATGTCTTTGAGGGGACTTATCATCGGGTGGTTTGTTTTATCAGTGCTTCTTTGTGAAGTTGGTGAACAACTCTGAGCCCTGAGATCTTCGCTCGAGCTCTTATGCATTCTTACATTTGAAGGCCTATCTTCTCGAAACCTGTCATCTACAATTTCAAAGTGAGGTGTTCGAGAACTGCGAGTGCTGGACTTGATCATTTTGTCCTGTCCATGTCGAGGACTATTTCTTTCCCTGTTATAATATCTTAAGCTTCTGTTGTCATTTCTTCTACTGGCGATGGAATTTTCAAATGAGGGGAAGTCATTTCTCCGAGCATGATCAGTCCCTCTGAAAGACCGACTTTCAAAAAAGTCTTCTCTACCACTATTGCTGGATGATTCGAAGGAGGGCCGCTTTTGGTAGTCATCCTTTGCATCCTTTACAATACATGGAAGCGGATTAACAGAAATTGATGGAAAAGTTACAAGACTGTACAATAGATTTTCTTGAAGGAAGTAGGAACAGGATCACAAATAAGCATGTCTGTCACACAGAAGAGAAGAAAAATACTGAATCGACTTAGTGAGGAATATTATTCGAGTAGCGAATGAACGAAGCATACTGATTTAATCATCGCAAGCTTGTCATTGCTCCTTCCACTTGCATATTTGCGATCTAAATACACGTGCTTGATAAAGTCCCGAATCCTGTGAATATTACTGTAAAAGAAAAAGGAGTATTGCCAATTCACCATCCACGAAACATGTACCGAATTCACGAAGAAATGAAGAGTTGGTTACCCTGCATCAGGATAGGAATTCCTAATAGGATCCCATGCCTTGAAAAAAATCTCCCTGGCTCGCTGCGAAATGGGATCACTCAGGTTAGGCGGTTGTAACTAACTAGAATGACATCCAACAAAAAACAATAATAATATACCTGATTACCCCCAGCTTCGAGTGCAGAAACTTCTTCAGCGGAGAATGTAGCCATGGACACTGATTTTACGCGGTGCGTGAACTCCCGGCTGCAAGTAAGCATTACAAGTGAATACTAATTTATACGTAATGATTAACGAATATCACAGACATAAATGCACTTACTGCACACCGCTGCAGTTTGTGCATACAAACGTCCAGAAGGCTGTGCACACATATTGTGGCCCCTGAATGTGTGGGCAAACAATATAAGCAAAAACCTAGCTTATAATTTATCAATGATCCAAGAATAGAAATGATTCCATAAAATTGGTAATAGGGCTAATTAACAATAGAGAACTGCATGTACCAAAGAGTTGCAGTTGATGCATCTCCTATTCTCTGGAAGCTTTAGAAGACCTCGAATGATCCTCTCAATTCTCTCTTCTTCCTTTATTTTCTGCGGCATTTCTCTTCTGCGTACGACAGGGACCGGGACCGGGACCTTCACCGCCTCAAAATGCAACACATAATCATCATATCAGAATGATTCAAATTTCCTGTCCGGATTTAACATTATTCTGCAAGAAATGCAGACAATGGGCTGCCGTTTTGATGCTCAACAGACAAGTAGAGAGGTAGGGAGGGATTTTTGGCGGTTTTGGCGGTTTTGTTGGTTTTTTTCTGTAAATTAGGAAGACACCAAATATTTCATTGAATTACCGAGGACCTCCAAAGTTTTTTACATTACTCCCTCCGTCCAAAATCGAAGTGCATCGTTTCCATTTTGGGCTGTCTCGGGCCTAACTGTGGTCTTGGTACACTTTCCAAATTCAGTCCATTCTTGTGTGTGTAAAAAGACGATACTGCTCCCGGAATTTAAAAAATTACACCCAAATTGCCTGAGACTAATGTCGTTGATGGTGTGGTTGGCGAGTGTGTCGGCCATAATTGAAAGTGACCAGCTTTCTCAAATTATAACCACACGCTTCCACCCTTTTTTCAAACACATATCCTATATCTTTCTCTCTCAAAATTCACA
Organism: Rubia tinctorum; assembly: GCA_032355605.1. Taxonomy (NCBI): domain Eukaryota; kingdom Viridiplantae; phylum Streptophyta; class Magnoliopsida; order Gentianales; family Rubiaceae; genus Rubia; species Rubia tinctorum. The sequence continues at coordinate 22,024 of JAULKM010130404.1, forward strand.
CATTTTCGCTCTCGAATTCTCTCAATCTTCTTCATATTCTAAGCATGTGTTTCCTATTACATTTAGCACTTTTTTAGTAGCTTTTATATGGTTGGTTGATATGTTTAAGTAGGTTTACATTACAAAGGGTTTAGATAGTCATTGTTGGTTTTCTTATCTAAATCTATTGTTTTGTAGATTATTTAGATCTAATGGATACCATGTTCATACGAGCATCTATATCCTATTCTGTTAGCTTTATTGTAGATCGCTCGTAAGCATTCTGGAGTAGATTAGTAAAGGTCATTCGCAAAAATGGTAGAATATATTTGAATGTCATTCACAAAAATGGTAGAAGATATTTGAAGGGCATTCGCATACATGTTAAAAGATATTTGAAGGTTATTCGCAAGGATGGTAATAGACTGAAGGTCATGCTCTTAATTGTGTTAGTAGATGGGATGCGCCGAACAAAAGGAGTTGAAGTCCAGAAGAATTAGAATATTGGCACGGTCGTGCACCTTTGCATGGCCCGTGCCAAATAGATGTCTCGAGCAACTAAGTCCTAGCGAGGGACGTGTCCTTTTACACGAAATGTGTGCCCTGAGGATCAAGACCTGGACTCCAGTTCGCGCCTCGCAGCCATATGCACGGTCGCACCATTAGAAGCCAAAAATTTCAACTCCAGTTCGCGCCCCGCGTGCATCTCCATGGGTCGCGCTACTTAGACAGCTGAGGACACCTTCCAGTCGGCGTCCTGCAAGGATTTGCACCGCAATCAGATTGGTCGAGAACCATCTCCCGTCCACGACCTGTGCGCTTTTGCACAAGCCGATGTGGCACAGGCCCCATGCTATTGCATGGCCTGTGCCGACGTAAATGCTAGGGTTTCCCTTTGTTTTTGGCTTCTTAAAGGTTCATTTCCACCTACTATATAAGGAGCACTAGTCTACTAGGGTTTAGAGAGCCTTCATAACTGTAATTTTCATTTTCTAGTTCTAAGAGTAGGTAGAGAGAGAAAGAGACTAACTCTTCTCTCTCTTTTATTATTTTCTAGTTTATGCCTATGACATTGAATCCAATGCTTTAATTGGGTTCAATGTCCATGGATTAGTGTAATTACTTAGGATACAATATGTATTCTTGACTAGGTAATGATTTTGTGAGATTCTAGATCTTCCTGTCTTTTATATTTATGAATATTCATGTTTGATTTGAACTTTACATTTTTGTGACATGCATGTTATATATAATCTATAATGCATAATTTCATATGTGCCATGTATCGTGCTAGGTTTTTTGCTCCTTGGGACTGTTGGGTTAGGCATATTGTAAGTTTGTGAGTACCATCTTTGTGATTGTATGCATATATGATCGTGAGTACCGTTCCGATTGTTATAGCCTAAATTGACTGGATCGAATCCCGATAGATTCGACATGATGGTTTGTAGCAACTAGGGTTGTTGTGTAGCAACCATCGTCGTTTCAACCCTAGAGTTATTATGAGACGCTGATTCCTTTGCCTCTATAGTCCTTAGGAGAAGTGTTCATAGTGGAGTGCACGAGATGTATTTCCTTTATCTCAAACCTAATGGGTGTAGTGCCTGCAAGGCAACTGCTTAGGCACTTCATCCTTTACGCAGGCGCGCAATAGCATTAGGAGTGAGATTTATAGGGAAGGAATTGCAGTATCCAAAGGTGTAATTGAAGTGCCTTCCCTAATTACGGATGTGGTGTTGATAGAATTAAATGGGCTTAATGATGTGCACTATATAGCATGCGTTAATCGATGCATTTAATACATTTATTATCATTTTTGTTTGGTTGATTGTTAGTTTTATTTAGGTTACACGCCAGAGGGTTTAGACGACCATTATTGGTTTTCTCGTCTAAATCCTGAGTTTGTAGACTTAATAGAAGCTAATCGACACTTTGTATTCACGAGCACCTAGATCTTTCTCTTTGATCTCGTTAGTAGTTTGCTAGTGAGTACTTCTTATTATCTTTTGTAGAAGGCCATCTGCGAGGGTGGTAGTAGATATTTGAAGGTCATTCACAATGATAGTAGAAGATATCAAAGGCCATATGAAAGTATAATAGTAGATTGAAGGTCACAGACTCTTAAGCATGGTAGTAGATGGAATTGAGGCCAAGAAAGGCGGATTCGAAGAAGGCCGAGTCCAAAACTGAGGAATTGTTGTCCGAGAGTTGAATAAAGTCCTGGGAAAGATCTGAAAATAATCATCCATTGAAAGTGGCACCATTAGATTCGTCTTATCGATCACGACTAAAAGGACTCTCAAATTGGACCAACGGTTCATTCATAGTAGATCAAACAAGTCATCCGGCCGAACCAGCAGCGACAAACAATGGACCGCAGAAGGCCAGCAAGAGGCTAAACCAAGCAAGGACCGTTCCACTCCACACAGCCCGTGTCAAGTGTCTTCGGCATGGCCCATTCCACCCAACTCAATCCGTGCCAAGTCCCAGCATGGGCAGTGCCAAATCCGGCCTACAGTTCCTCCCAAGTCATCTTTTCACTCAAAATTTGGCTAAGTAAAGGCGCAGACCGTTCCGTTTCACACGGCCCTTGCCATTTCAAGTCACTTATGCCAAGTCCATCCCACAGGGTGCGAAGAATGACACAGCCTGTTCCATGATACTTAGCAAAATGAGGCTCCGGTCGACGACCCACACCAAACAATATGGGGTGGGACTCAGAAGATAAAAAATGGAGCTCTAATCGATGACATGTCCCAGTTGAGACGAGCCATGCCATCTTAAAGCCAATGGCCTGTGCCATGACCAACAGCCTGTGCCTGGACGAGGCCTCGGGCCATGTCAGGACCAACGTCCCGCACAAGCATGAGGCTTCCTTGGGCGACATGGGTCGTGCTAGACGCTACCCCCCCCCCCCCCCCGTGACGTTTGCGGATGCTAGGATTTTTTGCCTACTCTGGGCCTATTTTTAGGCCCAGTTCCCTACTACTATATATATATATAGACCAAGTCCATTTAGGGTTTAAGTTTATGTTCATATTTTCTCTTCAAGAGTCGGCTAGAGAGAAAAAACACTATCCCTTCTCTCTAGATTCTTCTCTTTTCATTTTTATTTTTGTTTCGCCCAAAGGCATTGAATTCAATGAAATATTTGGGTTCAATGTTTAGGGAGTAGTTAATTTACCTTGGGATAGTATTTGTATTCATGTTTTGATGTTCATTTTGCGAGATTTCTAGATCAATCTATTTCTATGTGTTTTGTGATTATTATGTTGGCTTGTTCTTAATATTCTTGTGAATTGCGTGATCGTCACACTTGTTAGCACACACATATCCTACTTTCATGTTGTTGCATTCTTGCTACCACACGATGAAGGAAACCTAGATGCACTTGGGGTAATGATCGTCTGGAACTGTGTGGGTGTGTGCACGTAGGTTACGGTTCTTAATGGTTATGATCGACCATGTTCTAATAAGCCAATTATTCGGTTTGAAGGGTTACATGTAGTGATTGACTAAGTAGTAAGATAGGATTACCTTTGTAATCCTAGAGCCATCGATAAAATGCCTACTTCCTTTGCCTTTGTAGGCTTAGGGGTAGTTCGTTCATGATTTTTCGCCTGGGACTTAATCGCACGGGGAAAAAATCAGACATGCACAATGAGCCATTGCCATTGTTACACTCTCCTAGTTGCAGAGGTGAGGCTGATGGAAGATTTAATACGTACACCCCTATATGACAGATAGGGGGGAATTTTGAACATTGTCCGCACCACGTGACACAAACACTAGAATAGGGTATAGTCCTTATATGTAATGAAATGGATGATTGAAATGACATTAATCATGTTACAAAAATATTCCCCGAGTACTAGTTTATATAGTTTATTATTGTGATTGCATGTTAGTAGTTGTTAGTTGAAAACTCCCCCCCCCCCAATGAGTGTTTTACCAACACTGTGTATTCCTAACATGTGGTATGATTGACGACCCGATCACGGTTGTTTGTAGCTAGTTATTATATTTCTAACATCTGTGTGGATAACCCCGGTACTTGCCTTTATCTATCATTCTTGGTAGTATAGTAGTAGGAACGGGAGTAACATATACATTTTATTTTTGAGCCTTAAAATATAAACAACATCCTCTCATGTATTTAACGTCACTCAGGAGGGGAAGATCAAATTTTTCCACCATTGCCGGGGATGTTAGTTTAACGTTCTAGTGATTAGCTTGCATAGCGTGTTAGTATAGTAATAACTGTTGTTCTTTTTGTTTGTTATTTTCCAGAATAGGTATTTCTTGAATTCTTGGTGCAAACTGAGGGTGAGACATTGCCAGTGATTATTTCCTGTAAGCTCACTAGTGGACAAGAGGCTAGGTTGATTAAGGTGCTTAAGAAATTCAACGGAACCATAGGTTGGACTTTAGCCGATATCAAAGGTATAAGTCCCTCAACTTGCATGCACCGTATATTATTGGAGGAGGATGCAAAACTCGTACGTCAACCTCAAAGGCAGTTAAACCCACCAATGATGGAAGTGGTTAAAGTTAAAGTCCTTAAATTACTACAGGCTGGGGTGATATATCCTATCTCCGATAGTAAGAGGGTGAGTCCCACTCAAGTGGTGTTAAAAAAGAGTGGGGTGACCGTGGTAGAGAACAAGGATGGAGATTTGGTCCCCACTCGTATTCAAAATGGGTGGCGAGTTTGTATTGATTATCGTCGCTTAAATACGGTAACTCACAAGGATCACTTTCCTCTACCTTTCATCGACCAAATGCTTGAAAGATTAGTCGATCGCTCACACTGTTATTTCCTTGATATCTATTCTGGATACTTCCAAATAGTCATCAATCCGGAGGATCAAGAGAAAACAATCCTTACGTGCCCCTTTGGCACGTTCGCCTATAGGTGTATGCCTTTTGGCTTATGCAATGCACGGGGTACATTTTAGAGGTGCATGGTTAGTATCTTCTCAAAGTTTATGGAATGCTTCGTCGAAGTCTTCATTGATGATTTCACCATTCATGGAGATTCTTTTGACTCATGCTTACATCATCTAGCACTTGTGTTAGAAAGGTACCTTGACACCAACCTCATCTTAAATTCCTAGAAGTGTCACTTTATGGTAGAAAAGGGTATTTTTCTAGGTAATGTTGTGTTAGCTCAAGGTCTATAAGTGGATAAGGCTAAAGTAGAAACAATCAAATCCCTTCCTTACCCTACTTGTGTGAGAGACACAAGGTCATTTTTAGGTTACGCCAGATTTTACTTGAGTTTCATTAAGGATTTCTCTAAAATTTCTTATCCCTTATGAAATTTTTTGCAAAAGGATGTTGATTTCATTGTTGGTGAGGAATGTGGAAAAGCCTTTGACACTTTGAAGAAAATGCTTGTTACTGCCCATATTATCCAACCCCCAAACTGGTCTCTCCCATTTGAAATAATGTGTGTTGCAAGTGATTATGCCATAGAAGCGGTGTTAGGAAAAAGGGTAGGAAGACTCCCACATGCCATTTACCATGCGTCGGTAACTCTTAATGATGCACATCAGAACTACTCCACCACGGAGAAAGAGTTACTGGCGGTAGTGTTCGTCCTTGAGAAGTTCAGACAGTAGCTTCTAGGCACTAAGGTCATTGTATTCACCGAGCATGTATCTATCTTCTATTTGATAACTAAGAAATAGGAAAAAATCTAGGCTTATTAGGTGGATACTTCTTTTGAGTCAGTTTGATCTTGTAGTGAAGGACAAAAAAGGAAGTGAAAATGTAGTGAATGACCATCTAAGTAGACTAAAAACACTTGAGTGCTTAGATCCCACTAAAGAATAGGTTGAATTGGAACAAATTCGGGAAGAATTTCCTAATGAACAATTGTTTGGTGTGACAGTTAGCCCACCTTGGTATGCTGATATAGTGAATTACCTTGCCACAGGGAAATTCCCCCCCTCCTTTGATCAAACCCAAAAGAATAGGCTAGTTAATAAGGCAAAGGAATATTTTTGGGATGATCCTTACCTTTGGAAACATTCTCCGATCAATAGATTAGGATATGTGTTTCCAAAGAGGAGGTAGAGCCAATCCTTATACTTTTCCATTCTTCCACCGTGGATGGACATTTAGGATATACAAGAAGCACTAAGAGAGTAGTGGAATGTAGCCTTTATTGGCCCAAAATGTTGAAACATACACGAGAGTTCATCCTAGCTTGTGATAGTTGCCAAAAGAAGGGTAATATCTCATTAAAAAATGAGATGGTCCAAGTTCTTTCAATGCCAGTTGAGATTTTTTATGTGTAGGGGATGGATTTAATGGACCATTTCCCCATGTCCAATGGAAATTATTATATCCTAGTGGTGATGGATTATATGTTTAAATAGGTCGAGGCCAAAGCCACAAAGAACAATGATGCAGCAACTGTGATGAGTTTCCTCAAATCCAAAATTTTCTCAAGGTTTAGTATCCCCCAAACCATAATTAGTCATAGAGGTACTCACTTTTTTTAATAAAATCATGGGATCCATGCTTAAAATATATGGTGTGACCCATAGGACATCTACCGCTTACCACCCACAAACAAATGGCCAAGCAGAAATATCTAATCGGGAAATCAAGACTGTCCTCGAAAAGACGGTAATTCCGTCTTGAAAGGATTGGAGTGCTAGGTTGGATGATGTGCTTTGGGCATATTGAAACGCATATAAAACACCCATAAGCATGTCACCTTATATAATCCTCTTTGGTAAGATATGCCACCTCCAGGTAGACCTTCAGTTCAAAACACATTGGGCCGTTAAACACTTAAATATGAACTTGAGTAAAGCTTGGAAACATAGGAGATTCCAACTTCAAGAACTTGAAGAGTTTAGGCACGACTCCTACGACACCGCACTAATTTACAAGGAAAAGACAAAAGCAGAACATGATAAAAGGATAGTGGAGAAGGACTTTTTTGTGGGACAAAAAGTCCTTTATATCACTCTCAACTATGTCTTTTTCTGTGTAAATTTTTCTCAAGGTGGGGAGGTCCTCATGTGGTGACCATGGTTTATGATCAAGGAGTTATGGAGGTAAAATATTAGGAGAATGGCATCAAGTGGTTAGTCAATGGGCAAATGTTGAAATCTTATCTAATGGGGGAATTTGGGAGTGGACAAGGAGGCAAATCCCCTCCTTGATGAGTGAATCCAATAATGAACCCTCCTATCACAAATAAATTGTGAAGAAGACAATAAAGAAACAATACTTTCATTTTGAATTAGTGGGTTTTGATAATTTTGTGATGATTAGATTGTGTTTGATATTTGGTGGTAATTTTTGAGAGTGAAAGTCATCAAATTCTTGTATGGAATAGTGCTACTCTTAGTTTTCTTATTTTTTTTTAGAAATCCTTGTGGTGAATTTCAAAACAATAAATAGAGATGATTCTTCGATATTTTAAATCTTTCCTTTTTACCTTGGTTACATGAATTGGGGACAATGCATAAATCAAGTGTGGGGGAAGGAAGTTGGAATACTCTTCATGGTGGCCTATAATTTGGATGGATGATGGTTGTTTTGATGACTATCTTCTTTTTCCTCGATTTTGGTATTCCTCCCATTTGGATGTTGAACTTTTTAGTTGTTATTGGTTTTAGGTGTGAGGGCACCTTTTCGTAGTTTTTCTTGGGGATGTGTTTTGAAACTTTGGTGGTGTAATTTTTTGTTTTTCATGATCTTTTGTAGTATGAGGCCTAACTTTGGGGCATTTTATGCTACACAAAAAAATTAAAATATATATACACACGGCTAAGTTGGAAACGTGAAAGGGCAATTTAGGCAAAAAATGGGAATAAAAGCTCGGATAGGTCGAAGGCCTAGGTAAAAATGAGAGGCTAGGCCAGGCTAAGTTTGAAAACTTAGGGGAAAAATGAGAGGTCTTGTGGAAAAAAGGTGAGATAGTGAGCTCAGCATGTATGAAAGCTAGGATAAAACCCCAAGAGGGCTCCTAGGCAAACTGAGAGAAATTTGAGATAAAACGGAAACTAAATTGAGGATCTTGTGGCATTATCCTTGGCTGTAACTAAGTCGAGAATCTTGAGTTATCCTTAATTACAAACAAGTTGAGGATCATTTGGATTATCCTTGGCGATTTTTTTGGCAACAACTCTTGGATTGCTTTTGGCGGACTATTCGGTGGAGTAAGCTAGTTCAACACTTATCATTTTTATACTTACATTTTATTCACAATATTTCGGGTGGTTAGGTTACTTTAACATCTTTGGTGAATGTGAGAGTTGTGAGATTGTTACTTCTTTGGGAGAATTAGGGTAGATTGGGAATAAGTTGAATGCATTGGCTAACTTATCTTTGCATGCTACATTTCGCATAGATCTTTTCTTATTTTTTCTTTACTCAAGGACGAGTAAGGTTTAAGTGGGGGGGGGGTGATGTGCACCATATAACATGCGTTAGCTGATACATTTAACACATTTAGACGACCATTATAGGTTTTCTTGTCTAAATCCCAAGTGTTGTAGACTTAATTGAAACTAATGGACACTTTGTATTCAAGGGCACCTAGATCCTCCTCATTGATCTCATTTGTAGGTTTCTCGTGAGTATTATTTCATTATCTTTCGTAGAAAACCATCCACGAGGGTGGTAGTAGATATTTGAAGGCTATTAGCAAGGATGGTAGAAGATATCGAAGGATATTAAAAAGGATGGTAATATATTGAAGGCCTCAGACTCGTAAGCATGGTAGTAGATGGAATTGAAGCCAAGAAAGGTGAATTCGAAGTTCAAGAAGGCCATGTCCAAAATGGAGGAATTGTTTTCCGGGAGTTTCACAAAGTTCTGGGAAAGATTCACGAATAATCAGCCCTTGTGGATGGTACCATTGTATTTTTCTTCTAGAACACTACAAAACCGACTACAGGAACTCTCAAATCGGACCAACGGTTCATCAGTAACTGAGCAAACAATTCATCTGGCCGAACCACCACGAGGCTAAACCTAGAAAGGCTCATTCCATGCCAGACGGCATGTGTCAAGTGTCTTCAGCATAGCCCATTCCACCCAACATGAGTAGTGCCTAAGTCGTCTTTTCACTCCAAATTCAGCTAAGTATGAGCACAGACCGTTACGTTCCACACGGCCCACTCCGTTTAAAGTAACTTATTCTAAAACCAGCCCACATGGTGCGAGGAATGACTTGGCCCATTCCATGATACTGAGAAAAATAAGCCTCTGGATGACAGCCCGCACCAAACTACACGGGGTGCGACTCAGAACATAAAAAATGGATCTTCAGCTGATTGCTCTCGTCGGTTGACATGGACTGCGCTGGCACAAAGCTGACGACCCATGCCATGACTAATGGCTCGCGCCAGTATGAGGCCACAAGCCATTCCAGGACCAAGGTTCCACGCCAGCATGAGGCTCCCTCAGCTGGCACTGGTCGTGCCATACGCTACCCCTCTCTCCCTGTGTTGTGTGCCATTTGCGGCTGCTAGGATTTTTTGCCTATTTTTAGGCCCAAATCCCTACTATAATATATAGAGACCAAGGCAATTTAGGGTTTAAGTTAATGTCCATATTTTCTCTTCAAATGTAGGCTAGAGAGAGAAAGCACTCTCCCTTTTCTCTAGATTCTTCTATTTTCTTCTTTTTATTTCTCTTTTGCCCAAAGCCATTGAATCGAATGATATATTTAAGTTCAATTCTTAGGGAGTAGGTAATTTACTTGGGGATAATATTTGTATTCATGTTTTGATGTTCATTTTGTGATATTTCTAGATCTACCCATTTTTATGTGTTTTGTGATATTTTATGTTGGATTGTTCTTAATATTCTTGTGAATTGCATGATTGTCTCACTTGTTAGCACACACCAAGCCTACTTTCATGTTTTTGCAATATGTCTACTCCTCGGGGAAGTAAACCAAGATGCGCTTGGGATAACGATCTTTCAAAACCGTGTGGGTATGTGCACGTATATTACCGTTGTAATCATTACGATCGACCGTGCTCTAGTAAGCCAAATATTCAGTTTGAAGGGTTGCGGGTAGAGATAGACTAAGTAGAAATCTTGGATTACCTTTGTAATCCTAGAGCCATTGATAAAATGCCTACTTCCTTTGCCTTTGTAGGCCTAGGGGTAGTTCGTTCATGGTTTTCCACCCGGATCTTAATCGCACTTGGAAAATTTAGACCTGCACAATGAGCCATTTCCACTGTTGCACTCTCCTAGTTATGGATGCGAGGCTGATGAAAGATTTAATATGCGCACCCCTATGTGACAGATAGGGGGAAGTTTTGACCATTGTCTGCACAACGTGACAAAAGCACTTTAATAGGGTATAGTTCTTGTATGTGATGAAATCGATGATCAAAATGAAATTAATCATGTTACGCAAGTATTCCCCGAGTACTAGTTTATATAGTTTATTTTTGTGATTGCATGCTAGCTAGTAGTTGTTAGTTGAAAACTCACCCCCCAATGATTGTTTTACCAACACTATTTATTCCTAACACGCGGTCGGAGAGACGACAAAATCGTGGTTGTGTGTAGCAAGTTATTATATTCCTAACATATCTATGGATGACCTCGGTTCTTTTCACTATCTACCATTCTTGGTAGTATAATGGTAGGAACGGGAGCAACTGATTAGACATCAAATGTATGTATTTTTGAAGCATTTAACATCCCTTTTGTTATCTTTTTGTTGGAAATTTTATAGATTTAGGTAGGTTTAAATCATAAGGGGCTTATATAACCATTTTTGGTTTTCGTATCTAAATCCTTCATTTTGCAACCTAGTTTGAGTCTAATGGATTTTTGGTCCTAATGAGCATATAGACTCCTGTTTGTAACCTTAATTTGTAGATTACTCGTAAGCACTTTGGAGTACTGCATTGAAGGCCATTCGTAAGGATGGTAGAAGATTGAAGGCCACGAGTCAAAACGTGGTAGAAGATAAAAGTATCGGAGAAGGAAAACAAAGAAACAGAGGAATTGTGATCCGGAAGTGTGAACCATGTTCTGAGAATTATCTGAGAAGAACCAGCCTCCAAGGATTGCACCATTGGATTTGTCTTCTCGAGCACTATGAAATCGACTACGAGAACTCACGAAACGGATCAACGGTTCACCCATGGCGACCAACCGAAGACCGGCCGGCCGACCGGCCGGGTGAAGAAAAACCGAGCGTGCGGCCCAGGTGCAAGACCGCATGCCCCGCGCGCCCAAAGCCAAGGCAAACGCCCGGCCCAGTGTCAAAACTGCGCGGGCAAAGCCTTAGCGTGCGCCCCCGCGCGTTAACCGAGCACGGTTTCCCGTGTCTTCCGCGCCAGGGCTCGGCCGTTTCGCGCAGTGCCCGTGTCTTCCGCCTGAGCGCGCAGCATCCCCTCGCCCGCGCGGCCAGCACGCATCCCAGCACTCGAGCGCTCCGCACGGTCTTAGCGCCCAGCGCTCGGTCAGCCTGCGCGCAACACCGTGTCTTTCGCCCGAGATGGCCGTGTCACCGTTTGGACACGGCCATCTCAAAGTGTTTCCAGTTTGGACAACAAATAAGTTTATTGGATCAAGTGGTGTTACAATGGTTGAAGATCCCTGCATGACATAGTGATATTAATTTGTGGTACACTCTTCTCTGCCAAGTGATCATGATTTTCGCAGAAAAGCGAGTTAACATCTTGAGGGCGATGTTACAGATTTATTGGACCGCTACTCTATAATAGTACTATCAATTAGTCTGGTTGACATATAATTTAAATATTCTTACAATTGATCAGTTATTGCTATAAGCTAGTTAGGTTGGATATCAATTCCACTGATTGTAATCGTCGCTGAGCATTTTTCCTAGCATCGTTGAATGATTGATTTTTTAAAAAAATGTATAAAATGTAACATATAAACATAAAAATTTAAATTATAAGATCAAAATTTAAATTTTGAAACGTGATTTTTGTGAGAAAAAAGACATATGATATAACATAAACAAGGTCTGAAATATCAGTGCTGAAATTGAAACGTCAATTCTAGTAGTAAAAGCGCACGCATTGAGCAAAAATGGGGAGGAAAATTAACTTGCGAGCTTTTTCAATCTGAATTTTGACCCGCGATAATCTTATGATCCAAAATCATTAGTTATAATGCCTCAAAAGCCTAAATACATGGTATTTACACCCAAGCCTTTTCATATTTCCCAATTTTTAAAGAAAAAATCTATTTAAAATCCCATACATGTATAATATTTATAAATTAAATATTTTATCCTTGATCTCACTATAACACGGTCTCAAAACACGATTTAAAATACTTTATCATAAGAAGAGTATTATTTCACAAGTACTTGAACTTTTAGCATTAATGATCCACCAAATGAGAAGGTTTTAGTTAGATTGAGAATATGCTGAGTATAACAAGTTTGAGATATAGATATGGGGATCAAGCTTAGCTTATTTGAGGATACGGTATGATACTTTCATTGACTAAATTGCCAGCCAAATGCATGCACGTGGTTCACATACATGGCAAGAGACGTGGTTCATTTAATTTCAAATATATACACACTCTCTTGTTCCATACTAAAATTCCCCTAATTTTTCCATATTATTTTTTTTCTTAAAAAGGTGAATTTTTTGTTGTTGTAATTCCATCATTGATCGAATAATCGAATTTTATAAACTCTAATCTTAAACCAATACCTAGTAATATTACTACGGTTTACCTTGTTTGATTACTGTCCCAAAACAAGTTGCACATTAATTATTCATTTAGTCAAAATTAATTAACTTTGACTATATAATTGACTTTGTGTGTATTTAATTAAGAATATTATCGTATGATACTTTATTAGATTCGTTATAACGAATAATTTTGAAATATTAACTTTTCACAAGTTATTTTTATAATTAATAAAAGATACTAAGGATCAAATATTTTTCGAATCAACTATTTTTCGAGTCAACGGTTGAAATTAAGTAGTGTGCATCTTATGTGGTACAATGAGGCAATCATCAAATATTTTGTGCATATCATAAAAAAGATTTTGCAAAACTAATTCATTTGGATAGAGGAGTGATATAGATTGATCACACATTTAAACAGTGTCTAACCCAGTTGGTACTATAAAATGCCCCCTGAAATGCAGCACATTTCTTCAACAACGAAGGTCAATTTATACAAAGACCCCATCATTCACAACATGAAAGCCCTATATCTTCTGTCCCTTTTTATCATCTCATTTTGCTTCGTTCAAAGTGAAGCATACTTTGAAAAGTACGCAGTGATCATTGAGAACGACATTGTAGATGCTCTTCCCCTGTCTTTCCACTGCTACTCCAAAAACGATGATCTGGGCCATCAAGTACGCGATCTGTATGGCTATTTTCTGTTTAAATTCAGGATAAACTTTTTTGGTACGACAAAATTCTGGTGTGACTTCTGGTGGAATGGATTGTACAAGAGAGTTGACGTTTTCAGCTCCCATGTTTCTTCGATATACTGCGGAAAAGATATTCCCGGTATTTGCTACTGGTCTGTGCAAAAAGAAGGGTTTTACGTTGCTCCAAAAGAGAATGCTATGCCCGGTGAATATCGTTTCGTTAATAGTTGGTGATAGGAAAAGTTCGTAACTAATTATGAAAGTTGCGTACAACTGAATGTAGTTATGAAACCTTTTTTTGTTCTTGTCCTTTGATTTGTTTAAGTTCCTTTTTCTCCTTATGAAAAAAAGGTTCCATTTTCTGTTTTCTTGAATTTCTACTCCATGCATGCTTGATTGATGAATCCACGAGTTAATTTGTGAAATTAAAGAAAAAATACTTTTAGAAGACATCGACCCATTAATATGAGTTTATTATTAATTTATGAATCCATCAGAATACAGAACTTCCTAACGAAGTCGACTAATAATACAACTGATATGATGTTCTTAAAATATTCTATTTTAACATTACAATATTTGCATCATCTAAGCGTGTAGTTTGCGTGCAAAATTTATAATTCGCATATATATATTTTGTATGAAAATCACACGCTTAAGTAATGTAGTTTAATATATAAATATATATATTCATACACATCCATTTGCGGGTAATGAATATGAATGCATAATCGGATATTATGTTCAATTAATTTTAAAAATATATTTTGTGGATATCGTTAAAAGATTTTGTAAAATTCATTTGGATAGAGGAGTAATACATTTTGATCACACATCCAGCCCAAATGGTACTATAAAATGCCCCCTATATTATTGCAGCACATTTATTCCAACCCAAAGTATTGTTTTATGCAGCATAAACTTTACACCAGGGTTTATTGTGCAACTATGGTAAATATTTTTTTGGGATGGGATTTTAAAAAATATATGCTAATAAATTTAAGGACTTACTGTGCAATTATCAAAAGACTATAAATATCACCTAAA
>JAULKM010130415.1:0-19561 GCA_032355605.1 Rubia tinctorum
ATATCTGCACTAAAAATTATCTGAGGGTTATATTGACACTTATGTCAAGTAGGTAGGGTTATAAAAGCACTTTTCTCAACAAATTTTAATTTAGAAAAAAATAAAAAATAAAAATAACCCTTCTTCCCCGGCTGTCTTCCATGATGCTTCACTGCCACCTCGCCGCCGCCATCGTCTTCAGTCTAACACCATCGCCGCCACCTCAATGTCACGCTAACACACACCGTTTCCACCACCGTCTTGGTGGAGGAAGAAAGGACCGGCCGATGAGGAAGAGAAGGGACCGGTCGGGGGAGGGAGAAAGGACCGACCGGTGAGTAGGAGAAGGGACCGGTCGGGAGGGAGGGAGAACGGGCGGCAGAGAAGAGACCCAGATGGGGGGAGGGAGAACAGGAGAAGAGAACCGGCTGGGGGAAAGGAAAAACGCGCGCTTGCTTCTCACGCGCACACATATGGGTTGCGCGTGCAGCTCACGCGCGAGATTAGTAATGGCGGACGACGGGGAAGACATCGTCGAGAGGCGGAGAGAAATGAGAGAGGAGACCGTGGAGGGAAGAAAAGAGATTGGAGATCTGGAAAAGATCAGAAGGAAGAGATCGGAGCGGAGATTGGAGGAAAGAGAGGAGAGCGGGCTGCGGAGGGCGGAAGAAGTGTACGAGGGCGGCGGAGAAAAAAGATAGGGGACGCCAGATAGGGGACAACGGAGGAAGTAGAGGGGTCTGAATTTTCCGGTGGTGGCGGTCTGAATTTTCCAACAGCGGACGGCGGGTCTGAACCCATTCCGGCGGGTCTGAATTTTATTTTATTTTTAATTTAATTTAATTATTATATTTAATTTAAAATATATATTATATTAAATATATACAAATTCAGGGCGTAATACAGTAAAATACAGGGCGTGATTTAGCGATCCACAAAATTTAAGAGTCTACTGGGGAGCGGACGAATTTTTTTTCAAGATAGTCTATTTGCGGGACTATGCAAGGGCAGATTCTTGAGACCATGTACGATAATAAAATCGCTCTGACACCGATTGTGATTTTAATTCATTAAATAATCAATCCCTCTCTTCCATTTTAGCAACTAAAATTGTAATAAAACTACTTCCTTTTTTCATTCCACAATGGTTGAAACCACTCCATTGACCCAGTTGATTTTCTATATCTTACTCATTAATTTGACCTTCAATATTTAATTTAAATAAATTTACCTCCCAAAATAAATAGAAACATGAAATTTAATAATGTACTTGTAATTTTAAATTTAATTTAATTTTTAAATTTTAAATTTTAAAATTAATTTCCAACTTTTAAAATTTATTTTAGGAACTTGAATTAACATAACCATATTTTTTTAAAGAATGTAGTTTAAATTTTTAAAAAGAATCAAAATTTAATTTAGATTTCGATAATTCAAAATCAATTTTTTGGATTATTTTTGGTACGAAATTACTTTCATTGATAACTTTGCAAAACTGAATCTTAAATACTTCCCCCCTACTCAACTACCATAAACTATACACATTTTCCCCTTAGCTTTGGATTCACCCAAGCCCTATAAACTATACATTCAATGATTCTATAAAAAAATATCCTTGTTCTTCTTCTCCTTATCAAAAACTTTTTTAAATTCCTCCAACTCCATAAGGCATAAACTATCTCAGCTATAGCTTTTTTTTTCAAAATTTGCACCCTTCTACCTTTACCCTTACATTTTCCTATTAGTCATCTATTTTCATCATCCCATCCTTTTGGTGCTCTCTTCCACTACATCCATTCCAGAACTATTCCCCATATCACCTTCAATATATCACATTCAAAGAAGAGATGTGGCAACGTTTCATCTTTGCCACATAATGCGCATCCTCCTTCAACCTTCAAACCCGATTTCTTCAGACTTTTTTCGTTGGCAATCTGTTGTAACAACATATCCAAAGAATAAATACTCCCCTTGGACTAGATTTTTTGTTGTGCAGATATTTCTCCAAGTCAGAGTCTCTCTTTCAATCCTTAAAGTTGTATACATATCCCTAATGCAGAATTTCTGCTTCTCCTTCATCTTCTGTCTAACTTCTATTCCACTGTCTATACTCCTGCATTTCCCGATTCTTTTCAGAATCCATGAATTATCAGTTGGGATCTTAAATTTCATAAAATCTTCACCCTTTATGTAGTAAGAGTGAAGTAACCCGATCCACATCCGGTCCGTCTTCTTACAAAGATTCCAGAGGGTTTTAATCTGACATGCTTCGTTCCATTCAAGAAGCACAATCAGGTTAAAACCACAATTTTTCACGGCGAGCAAATTTTATCCCAAGAAATTGGATATTTATTTGTGATAAATTCACTGCCACTCCATAGATATGATCAACAAACGACCTCCAAATCTTTCAGCACTACTTTTGGAAGGGGAAACACCGGCAGCCAATAACTTGCAATAGCAAAAGGTATGCTTTTAATTTATTGCATCCGACATGCGTAGCTGAGCAATCGTGCACTCCAGTGTTTTATCATGTCTGTTATCTTGTCTATAAAGGGTTGACACATATGCACTGACAGTCTTCTACTCATCAAATGGAACATCCAGATATTTGAAAGGTAACTTACCCTCATCAAACCCTATTATCAGTAGTATTTCCTTATTCAATTCCTCCCCACATCGTCCAAAGAAAATATTACACTTGGTCTAATTAACCCTTATACCTGTGGATTTTGTAAACACCTTAAAAACACTCATCAATGCTTCAACAGATTTTACATCACCCCTTGACATAAGCAACAGGTCATCAACAAAGATCAAGTTTACAATTTTCAAACTTTAAGATCTGAAATGATACTCATAATCACAGTTTCCTTCAAGTTTCTTCAAATATATATATACATGTATTCCATTACCAACACAAACAATAAGGGAGATAGGGGGTCTTCCTGTCTCAGCCCTTTTCTCACATGTATGAAATTAGTTAGGGATCCATTTATCATGTATTTGTAAGTTACAATCATCACAAAATTCATGACCCAGCTTATAAACATACCTGGAAATCCTAGCTCAATCAATACTACTTCAAGGGCCTTCCATTCCACCTTTTCTTAGGCTTTTTGTAGATCAATTTGTATCATATATCTCGGACCTCCTGCCTTCATATTATATCTTCGGATAATTTCATAAGCTATCATCACATGATCATGAATGATGTGTCTAGGTACAAACGCAGACTAGTTTCATATACAATCTCTCCTATGACACCACTCAGCCTTGTTGTCAGCACCTCTGATATGATCTTATAAAACATCGTACAACAGGATATAGGCCAAAGATCACCTACTTTCTTTACTATTTGATTCTTTGATATCAAAGTAACAAGTACTATCCACTGCCTTATACAGCCCCCTTCTTCAAAAAAATTCTTCCACAGCCTTCATCACATCACCTTTGACCACTCCCCAATTTACCGTGAAAAACTTTGCATTGAAACCATCATTTCCCGAGGCCTTTTGATCTCCTATCCCCTTTAGATCAGACCAAACCTCTTTTTCAATAACCCTTGCTATTATTTCCTCCTACCTTCATTGTTCACTGATTTCCCACTTCGCATAGCTTCGATATCTATCCCGTCCAATCTGTCCGTATTTTTACCAATCAGTTTTTCATAAAGTTTAGCACTTCAGCTCCATGCCATTATGATATGTGACTTGAGTACCATCTACTTTTTCAAGTTTCAAAATTCCCAATAAATTATTTTTCATCTCCACTGAAGCATGAAAATATGCATTATTTACATCTCCCAACTTTAACCAATCCTCCTTAGCCTTTTGTTTTTATATTTTCTTGTCTATTTAACTCCACTTCATTAGTTATTCAGTGCATTTTACCACCTTTAAAATTCTTTCTCTGCCCAGCCTGTGGTAACTTAGCTCTTGTTGTGCTTCTGATAGTTCCTGTCTCACCTTCTCCAGCTTTTCGTTTATCCCTGATAGCTTCTTTGTATAGTCTCTCAAAACTAATTAAAGCCTTAACAATTTTCCCCAAACAATATACATCGGTGTGCCCCTCATTTCCTCCTTCCAACTTTGCCCGATCATCTTTAGAACTTCCACATTTTCCAGCAAATAATTATAAAACTTGAACTGTTTTTTTTTCTTTTAGCTTTCTATTTATACACCTTAATTCTAAGCATGGAATGATCAGAAACTCCAACCTCTAAGATCTCTACCTTACCCTCAAGATATAGCTGGAACCACTCTATATTCCCAATAGCCCTATCAATCCTCGAGTAGATAATCCCATCAGCTTGCCTATTCGACCAAGTAAAATATTTCCCCACATAATCACATTCAAATAGTTCGCCTAGTTTATCATTTGCTCAAGATCATAATACTTAAAGATTTGTACATCATTTCCACCAATCTGATCATATGCTGACGAAACATTATTTAAATCCCTATAAAAAGCCATACACAACTTTGAGTCTAACTTTTCAACTTCTCAATGTCCTTCCACGATTTTTCCTAGTTTTCAATTGGTTGTCAGCATAGATCATTGTGAACTAGTGAACTAGTGAACTAGTGAATCAGCTTATCATCAAGACCATAAACATCAACATGTATCATCTTATCAACAACTGTAACAGATTTCACAATTAGTTTTTGTTATCCCTTATAATCCACAATCTTCCATTTGGATGTGTTTCATAGTTATCCATATAACTTCAACCTGAACCCATTTTGCTTCTTACTTCATCTGCCTTTTCTTTTTTACTCTTGTTTCTATGATATTTTGAGACGGGAGACAATCTCCTTATTCTTAGTTGCTTTATTCAACCTCCTGACATTCTATGTGACAATCATGGAACCTTGTTGTAAGATTCAACGGAGTTAATCCAAACCCACTGATTCTCAGACACAATCTCCATTAAGATGGTTTCCCCCACAACACTTTCAATCATCTGTTCAGCAATCATATCCACCTGTTGTTTGCACCTATTTTTTAAATCTCACTATCTACCATTCATCCACCATTTGCATTTTATCAGCCCCCAGATCCTTTTGTCTTTTCTTTATCAGGTTTTGCATCCCCTATTCTTGTCACCTTTTTCCTCTGCCACTTTTGAACAATTTTCTTTCTAGGTACCACCTCTTTCCTGCACTGATGATCACCAATGTTATAGTTTCTATATAAAATATATTGCCACTCCAACTCAACATCCTACTTCATTATTTTCCCATCCAAGTCCTTAATCCATATATTCTCGGGAGCCTTATGAGAAATATCAATTTCTATCAGCAGTCTCGCATACGACACCCTTAGTTTTCACACCATGCATTCATCAGTACACAACGGCTTACCAAGGGTGCATTATATCTTGCTCGGACTATTTTAACCCCACAAATATAGAGGCAGCTTAGGAAACTTCACCCATATAGGAACTGTACGAATCATATCCTCCTTCAATGAGAAATCATTCTTCCAGACATAGAGAAACATCGCTCTATTATAGATTTTATAAGGACCCTTACTAAGCACAACATATTTGTCTCCCCTGTTCTTATATTTCATAATAAAATACCCCTCATTGTTGTAAAATAAATCAAGCAACGCTACAAACTACCAAAAATGCATCATGAATCTTTTAACAACATTCATTGTAAGATCTCCATCCAATACATACATAATCAATGAATTCTCCCAATATTGAATTTCAGATTAGATATCTTCCAACTCAATTTCTACTTCTATTTCACCATCTATCACAGAAGGTGCAGCAAAATTGATTTTCATACCATTTGAAATCACCCGATTTCCACTGATTACATTAACCCATAACTTCTCCTTCTTATCATCTATCGATTCAAATTTAGGCACATGGTTATCTAGAAATACCTCTCGAATCTCCGATTTCCCTGCATCCGATCCAATCCCCCTCCCCTTCATTGATTTGTCTGCTTCTTTTTCTCTTTGTTTAATAGCCTATATGATACCATCCTGAATCTTATCTCTCTTCCACGACTTAGATGTCAAGGTCACCTTTCTTTTTGGCCTACCTCTCCCCCTTTCATGGTTAGAGACAAAATACCGTTACTGTGTGTAAATTGGCCGCATTTATTTTAAATAACATAAAAAGAATTCAGATTTTCAACGTCCAGTTTTTTTATAAATAAAATCACTTGAGACACGTGGCATCACCTGATTGGCCACATGTCCCAAGTAGGTTTAAAAAGTTTTTAAAATGGGGGAACAGTGGGTATCACGTGGCCCAAATCAGCGGGTGGCACGTGCCAGCCCTGGTAAGAAAAGAAATGTGCGCAGACATGGTGTTGGGATTTCACGTGGGCTTCCCTTGATTTCACAACCAGAGCGGGCTCAATTACCTCGAATCGGTCAGTGGTCTCAATTAGTTGAGACCATTTTTAAACCCCCATTGTGGGGGGTTTTGGTTTCAGTTTGGTTTTAGTTTCTAATTGAAACAACTCTAAAACGCCCAGTGTACATGCTTTGATGTCTACTTGTGCAAGCCAACTTCTAGCGTTACTTCCTCAGCTAAAATTGAAACACTTAGTATCGTTATGAAATGATTATTTTATTTTGATATTTCTTATCTTTTTATAAAAAAATGGTAAAATTCAAATGAATGTTATCCATTCACTTTCACTTTACGCTTACTTTAATCTCTACCATTCATTTAGCATCTTGTACATTTTTACACACAAAAAAGTGTCACAGTAACTTGGAAATGTGGGGTAGTAACTTTATGAATGGTGTCTATAATAGTCTGGAAAGAGTAAGATAGCTGGTAGCACTCTTCCCATCCCCGTTCAAACTATTGAAATAAACTTATTTTCTAAATAATTTCTTCCGTTTGTTTGTATATGGCACCATATGTTTAGTTGTTTTGAATGAGTGAATAAAATTGAGTGAATGAAATGAATTTAGAGTAAATGAAATGAGTGGATGAAATTGAATTTAGAAAGTAAAAAAGTAGAATGAGTTGATAAAATTGAATAAATCTTGCCAAAAATAGAGTGTGTGCCAATATAAAATAAACAATTCAAAAAGAAAAGTGTATCATATATAAAGGAATGAATGGAATAAAATTGGTTTGAAAAATGAAAGAATGAGAATAAATAGAAGAATGAGATTAAAGAAAATAATGTAAATTAATAGATAAAAATAATATAAAAAATCTTAGCATAAAAGAAAAGTATGCACGCTGAGATAAGACAAACGAATATATTTTTTATAATTTAGAATAAATCATATGAAAGATGATCTTTTTAAATCTTATAAAATAAATACCATACTTTTTAAATTAAATATTACAAAATTTAAATGAATTATTGTACATTTGCAGTTAAACGTGTTTAGAATCGAATTAAATTATGAAAATACGAGGTATATCATATAAAATCTACATTGTGTAAATTGAATTTTTTTTTTAAAAAAATATAATATTTTATTTAGAAATATACTATTTATGTTAAAAAGAAAAAAATGCTCTGTAATTTAAAAATAATTATCATTATTTAGAGACCCTCCCTAACGTTTGAATTGTGTAAAAAAATCAGAGTCCGACTCATTCATTCCTCTCAAAATGGTATTACATCCCCCTATTTTTGTAATCTTTTATTTTAACTTAATAAACGGGTAGGAGTCCGCCAAACCCCCCATTATAACAGGCTGTATTTCATTAAAAAAAGGAAACTCTCTCCTCAACCCTACCTGAAACCCTAGCATACTTGTCACTAGTGGGAAGGATGCCACCAACAAACTTTGGCGCCCTCACACTCACGTAGTCATCTAAGCCCACCATAACCCTTTCTCTACCCGAATTCCATCGCCGTCTGCTCTCGGGATGGTT
This sequence comes from Rubia tinctorum, assembly GCA_032355605.1. NCBI lineage: Eukaryota > Viridiplantae > Streptophyta > Magnoliopsida > Gentianales > Rubiaceae > Rubia > Rubia tinctorum. The sequence goes on from JAULKM010130415.1 coordinate 7,856, forward strand.
TAGCCTACTTTGATCTATTTGCTTCGTTTAAATTGCATCTAGACCATTTTTCTTCGGTTGTCTAATGTAGTTCGAGTTAAATATTTTTGCAAGAACAATTTAACCAGTAACATTTTGTGTGGTTGGCATATATTTTTGAGTCAGCATGCAACTTGTGATAGAGAAATCTCAAGTCTATTGTTTACTACTGTGATGGCATTGAGTTGGGATGCCAGCTCCAATCGTTATTCCAATTGGTAGATTTAGATTGAGTGTATTGAATGGTTCCACAATAGAGAAAGACCACTCCATTTTACGATCCACCTTTTGTATTAGAATTTTATACTCACTACTTTTTGTTGTAATAGTGTCTATATCCAATATCAAAATGTATAAGGCTATCAGGCATTAAAATTGTGTATGTCTGAAATGTCCATTTTATGTGATTATTTTGGGACTTTTTGGACTCACTTTTGTGCGCTTTTGTTATCTAGATCTCGTGTTTTACCTCAAAATTCTCTTAGGAGAGTTAAGAGCGACTTTTCCGCTCTTATGACTTTTCTAATGAATTTTGTTTGGCAGGGCAGTAACATCAACCAGAATAACTTCCTGCTAGATTCTTTTAGCAGGTGCAATTGGTTATATGTTGTCTCCTTTGAACCATTCAACTAAATAGGATCAATGGATGATCTCAATGGTAAGCCTCATGAGATGGAAAAGAGTCAAAAACACTGAAGCAGGCATGCATAGTGCTAGCCTAGGCCTTGTGTCCATCTTTTAGGCCTCGTAAGAAAAGTACGCCCATAAACCCAACTTTTAGGTCTCGTATATTGGACGAGAAAAATACGCCCGTTCGTTAAAGTTCGCTTCCCATTGTAGAATGGATGTGTCTGTAAACTAGAAACTCCGATGAGTCTTTGCTACAAGTAATTACGAGAAAGGACAATGAGGCGATGACGGCTTCTGAAATCAATTATAACATGGTCCAGCTCCGATAGGGAAGTGACGATTAGGATTCGAACGGCTTCCGCACACAACGCCGATGATTCCGCTGTTGAAATATTCACACATGCGAACTGGGCGCGTGGCACAGATTACGATGGTGCGCTGGAGATGAGGTATCATAATTGGGATAGAGACGATAGGCGGAGAGGTGGAGGAACCAAATGAGAGAAGGAAACCACTGAAGAATTTGTTTCATCCGAAAATTACAAAGAAGGTCCTAATAATCTGTTATGGCCCGATTTTGTGCCTTCCAACCCACTACAATGACCCGCGAATTTACACCATTAGTTAATAATTTTAACTCTTCAGAATTCAATCGAAACCATTAGATCAAATGGTTTAATGGTCCAGATTTGTTCTCACATAAGATGATGGTCTCACATATATGAGTGTTCTCACATGATCCCTCCCCTATGTATATATATATATTCACAAATTAAAAAACATAGACTAAATATTTTTAAATAACAACTTATACAATTAAGTCAAACCTGAATATGACTTGCAAGTTAGGAGTTTTATGAGTTATGATCAACAACAAACTATTATATTTCCTTAGTCCATGATATAACTTTTAAGCGATAATGCCTATGCATTATGCTTATACATACCATATTTTCACATCAAAACCATTTTTTCGTTTTAAAAGATCAAAAGTATACATTAAAAAATTGACTACATAAAATATACTATGTACATATATATATAAGAGATTAGTTTATCGAGAAAGTTTTCTAGAAAAGTAATATATTGAAAGAAGTATTCATTTTCAAAATAATGACATGATTGCTATATTAATCTGATCAAGATCCGAATTGAATATATCAGAATATGATCAAACTAGACGCGAAAGAGGATGTACCCGAAAAGTACCAAAATCAAATTGATTCAAATCGAACCCGACCCGAACTCGATTCAAAAAATGTAAACCCGAATTGTACTTGAAATTGAAACAACCGAGTCAAATTTGATCTGAACACGATTCAAAAAAATTTATACTCGAATTTACTCGAAATCGAAACAACCTAAATCAAACCTGATTTGATCTAATAATTTTCAAATCTATCGAATGATACCCGAACACACCCGATCATGACCCAATATCCGAACACAAAACAATCTATCAAATTATACCTGAATCGATTGGATCTCACCTAGACCCGACCGAAAAGACCCGTTCTATTAATAACTCTCAGAGTTAACTGAAGTAAAACAGAATCTGCATGTGGTTGACACGCAAGTGGGTAGGGGAAATCTAGTTTGTGATCATAGAGCGATATTATTGAAGTGATCTCGATCTCATTCATGGTGCCCTGTTGTACCTTACCTTAAATATAAATAATGATGATTAATTATTGAGATGGTCTCTTATTATACAGAATAAATTTCACGCAGAGATTTTTATGCAATTATAGTTATATTCTAACTCCAGAAACTTATCTCTAATAAATTTACTGGCACCTATCGCTAATATTTTTTCAAGAGCTTTTTTCTCCATCTTTTCCATTTTTTCCGTCATCTGCAGTCTACAAAAAATTGAAAAAAAATATTAATTTTTTAAAAAATAAAAATAATTAATTTGATCATCGAACTAAAAATTATAAATATCAGCAAAAAATAGTAGAACATCAACGAAAAATCATAAAACATCAACTAAAAAATTAGAGAAAAATATCAAATAAAGCAAAAAAAAATATAAATAAAATAAAAATTGAAAAAACATTGACAACAACTAATAAAACATCAATTTAAAATTATAAAAATCATAAATTATCAACAAAGTTTCAATTATCAATTTTTTTTTAAAACCCTACAAAAATAAACTAATATCAACCAAAAGGTAAAAATATCAATTCCTATCACTTAAACTTCACCCAAAAAGCGTCAACATAAGAAAAAAATAGTACAAAAAATCAACCCATGTCACCCTAAACTACAAACATTAACACGTATCGCCTGAAACTCACCGAAAAATGGAAAAACATCTACATGAGAGGGGAAAAAGGAAAAAATTATCAACAGATATAACCTAAAAAAACTACAAAACATCGACTCTTGTCAACTACAACTCACCCGGAAAATGAAATATATTAATATCAGAAAAAAACTAAAAACACCAACAGAAAAACTACGTTACCTCAAGAGTATAAATTATTCACTGAAAAAAAATCATAAAACGTCAACAATTTTTTTTTAAAATACTAAAAATATCACACAAAAGTTACAAACATCAACTCCTAACACTTGAAACTCATCCAGAAAATGAAAAACATTAACATAAGAAAAAAGACACTACAAACATCAAATCCTATTACCAAAACCTCAGTCTGATAATGAAAAATGTCAACATAAGTTTTATTTTTAAAAAAAAACTACAAATATCAATCTATATCACCGTTACAAAATTGTAAAACCTCAAGTCATATCAATGAAATTTCACCCGAATAATGAATAACATCAACATAAGAGGAAAAAACTACGAACATCAACAAAAACTACGTTAGCTCAGGAATAAAAATTCTTTAAAAAAAGATCTATAGGGATTTGAACTCATGACACTAACCTCAAAGTTTAGATCAATATCCACTACATCAACGACTCTTATTGAACATACACTCAGTCAAATTATATTAAATCTCACCATATATATCAAGAACATAAAATCATCAAAATAAAGGTCACACAGATGTTCGAACTCGAGACTTCAACCTCTAGAGCAAAAGTGCTAACCACAACACCAAACAAACAATGTTGCCATGAAACTCAGTCAAGTAATAATTAAACCTCAACAAGTCTTTAAAAAAAGTGGACCACAATATTAAAACTCCCCTCACATTTGGAGAAGCTCAGTTGTCCGCTGTCCACCTTCACCTTCGTGCTGCCTCGGCGCCATCCGACGACGCCTCCATCCACCATCTGCCAGCGCGTGTCTGCACGCATGATTTTCTTCCTCAAAGACACGCGAGGATCTCACGCACGCACCGTCGCCTAATTTTCGCCATGCTCCTCCATTGCCAAAACCTTATATCCGTCATTGCCGAAATCCTAGATCCATCGTCGCCTTCGCCTCAGGCGTCACCTTCACCTTCCTTGTTGAAACCCTAGCTCCGGACGCTGCAATTATCCACCGTCACCTGAAGTTATACGCCGTTGCCTGCAATAATCGGCTTCCCTCATTGTCGCAGAGCTTCTTCGCCGCGAGCTTGTCGCAACACCGACGTAGCAATTTTCCTCCGCCGCGAGCTTGGCGCAGCGCTGTCTTCACAGGACTGTCGTCGTCAATGATCCAGCGCCGGAGGTTTCGCTGTGGAGCTCTGATTCTCAGGCCAAAGAATAGGCGCGGTGGAAAATCGGCGGAGATCGGTGAATTTCTAGCTTAAATCCGGTGGAAAATTGTCGGCCGGTGGCGGTTTCCGATCGGCGAGAAAAAAATTAAAAATTAAAACTGAAACTTTTGATATATACATATAATATATTGATTATAGCACAATAGGTCCCTAAATTTATCAGCTTATTTTAGGAAAGACCTCATTCCAAATGAAACTTTTTATAATTGCACATTAAACCCCAATTTAAAGTTTAAACTGCGTAAAACAAGAATTTGTGTTAATTATATTTTTTATTTTTTCAAATAATCATTTAAAGATGTCGGGAAAAATGCCCAACGGCTATTACAATTAGTGGAATTGACATCCAACCTAACTAACCTCTAGCAATAATTAATTTATTGCAAGAATATTTAAATTACATGTCAATCAAACAAATCATCTGTACTATTATAAAGTAGAAATCCAATAAAATTGTAAAATCTCCAATATTAATTATATTAATTTGTTGCACTAGACTGCTGTAGAAAACAGTTGGCCTGCTCAAAATCACGATTCCCTAAATTATTATATCAAATGCATTCAGAGAGAGACTCAAAGAAATATACTACCTCTACTTCGTTAGATTTGTCGATATATCCTTAGATGTTTGGATTTGCGTGAAAGAAATGACGAGATGAAATTAAATTTTTGAAAGAAATGACTATATGAAATTAAATTTTGAAAGAAAAAGATAAAATGAATGCATAAAATTGAACGAATCTTCGGAAAAAAGTATGTCAAATTCATAAAAGCAATTTAAAAAAAAAGCCTGTCAAATTCAATGAAATGGAGGGAGTACTACTCATTTCGTTCCCATACCTATACAATACAATACATCTCTTTTTTCAGCTATTCATAAAAGATTTTAAAATTTTACTACCTTAAATTACATGCAATAAAAAATGAAAAATAAATATTCTAAAAAATACGATAAATGTATTAAAATTTCACACAACAATTTTCACATTTACATATCAACAACTTTTTACAATATAACAATACCGACTTTATTGATACATAGTTGAATAAGAGCCAATCTAACGCCTTCCCTAAAATAAGAATCGTCATTTTTATAGATTTTACATGAGTTTTGAAGTCTAACTATTTCCTTATCCTATTCCCTAAAATAGGATTTTGATGTGGGAGAGTATTTGCTTCCGTTTATTTTTATTTGTAGAGAGAGATAAAAATTCTGGGGAATGAAAATTTAATGCAATCGTATTAATTTAGAACGCGATATTTAATTATTCATTTAAAATTAAACATTGATACAACCTTATGATTTCGACAAAAAATTACTTTCATTTCGGAAAAAAATAAGTGAGAAAGCTAGATTTGGACAAAAACATTTTACTTTCATTTCGATAAGAAATGACTTGAATCGATGATTAAAGTGGAAAAACTAGATATGCTGAAGGAATTGTGAGCTAACGTTGTAGAGATAGGGCGCCATATTGGTTCATAATGTATATATCAGTTTAATGTTTTTCAATTCACACCTATTTCAATTTAGTGAATTATTATTTATTTTTTACAGTACCAAAGTTTTGTTTCTTAAAAAACTGTTATCTCATGATCAAGATGCAAGCACATCTGTAATCTATTATGAAGGCGGCTGTTTGAGGGAAAATCATAGAGGTACCAGACGTAAGATCGATGTAGAAGAGAAATATAACAAGAGTCCTCCGAAGTTGATGAAAACGTAGGACAGCGTGACTATTTCAACTATCAAGACTTCCCGTGGTTTAACTATGGTTGATGTTTTTGTAAGGGAGGTATGTTGGCTTACTAAAAAACTATTTTGGGATTTTAATCATGTGTTATTAATGTTATTGTAATGGTATAGGTTGATAAGACATTAACCCGGGTAACTCAACTTGTTGTTGAGTGTTCCAGCAAAGTGAAAAAATTGAAGATGCAGATGGGAATCGATAGTGGTTTTAACTATGGTTGATGTTTTTGTGGAGGTATGTTGGTTTCCTAAACAACTATTTTGGGATTTTAATTCTATGTTATTAATGTTAGTGTAATGTTATAGCTTGATGAGGCAGTAATTAGGGTCACTCAACTTGTTGTTGAGTCTTCCAGCAAAGTGAAAAAATTGAAGAGGCGGATGGAATCGATAGATTCGCCGAGGATGTCATTCCAAAATGGATCAAGAGACGAGATAGATAAGTTGCATGTTGTTTGTAAGGAGAAGAATGAAATTATTGTATCACTAAGTGAGAAGCTTAAGGTTCTAAAAAAGAGTGTTTCTGCTTGTCTAGGCCATCCTTTTGTATTAGTTAACAAACTTATGGGTGGTTGGGATTTTCACCGTTTATTCGGATATATGTATGTCAAAATGGTTGAGGTTGGGAGACGTGAGGCTTTGCTCCGACTTCGTGAGGAAACCCTGAGTTGGAGGTCACTGGTTTAAGTTAAGCGTATGTTTTGGAAGAGGTGTTAGAAAGATCCAGGGCTATTGTTGATAATGAGTTTCTCCAAATTCTGTGGGTTGGGGGTGAAAACTTTCAAGTAATTAAGGTACTAGAGGAAATAGGACACTTCCTAATTTAGTGGAGTTGGAGGGATGTGAAATTAACCAAAATAGGGTTCTTTATACTCCTTGTAGGGTTAATGGCGCACTATGGGATGAGACTGTTGCCAAATCGATTGGGACTGAATTGCGGCGTGTTGGTTTTGTTGATTAAGCCAGTTGAAGAGGGTGAACTTGCTTATTCTAAGGTGGGGTAGATTGTTATCCTTAGTTATGGTCAGATTTCTATGTAACATTATTGAATATATATATATATATATATATATATTTATGGATTCGACCTTTATTTTGTGTCTAGTGTATATGGGTAAGGGAATAATTTGTACAAGAATTTTTGGCCCGTGTTCAACCTAGAGCATTGGTTTTGTCTATTGGGTTACCTCAAATGGATCCTAAGAATGTTCCTTGTGTGGATAAATCTTATACTGATATAACTAATGAGATTACTCTATGTATGTTGGATCTGGACCGAGTTTATGGAGTTCTTAATGGTGCATGGATATCCACTAAAGTTGAAGAATTTGTGAGGGCTTTGGATAGTCTGGTAAAGATTTTGTGTTTTTTAGTTGTTGGTGCTATTTCGGGGTGGAAACTACAAGTGCGACATAATTTTTTTTATTTTTGCTTGAGTATGATGCACATCTATATGAGCAGGGATTTCACATTCAAAGATTGAAGAGAGAGCTAACAGCTGTTATGCGACATGAAGATGAGTGGAAAAAGTGCTTAACTAGGAATGTCGGGAATGTGATCGATCAGGAGATATATTATCGAAGCAAACTGATTATCTTCATGAGATCACTCATCATAATGGAAAATTAGAGTCCGAAACTCATAGATTGACGACTAAGATGCAGGTATGGAGGGTGTGTTATGATTATGAATGTGATTTTATAACTTGACTTCAAAAGAAATATGAGGACCAGAGGGCCAACTTGATGTTGGGGAAGTTCACTATGTATGGTTGAAGGGAATGTGTCAAGAATTGGAGGGAATACTAAGGGATCTGCACAATTTTTTTACTAAACTTCATGTGAAGATTGGTGAGATTCTAAGTAAGAATCTCCATGAGGGGTGTTTAAAAGAATGTGTTCGTTGTTTGGAACAAGAAGTAATTGATTTGAAGAACGATTTAGAGACTTATGCTTATTCCGTGTATCTAATGAGTATGCAACTAGGCAGAACAAGATGATAACCAGTTAGTGACCGTAAGTCTTATTATGTGAAGCATATGCATCGTATGGAAGCAGTTGGTTCCACATGAGATGAAGTTTACCTACACATGCGGTAAAAACTAGAGAAACTCCTAAATGCAAAAGTTGGGGTTGTGAAGGGGGGGGGGGGGTGAGTCATTAGTTATCATAGTTTGTCTTGGTTTTTTATGTAATATTTTGTTTCTGTAATTGTCATCTAAGTTGTAATGACTTTAAAAAATATTTGATCATTTGTATATTCATTTATTTTTTCAGATGTATGTGGGGTGGGTGTTTTTTTGGCTAGATAATGGCCATGTGTCTGCTTATGTCGCGAGGATGGAGGTTTTCCATATGTATGCACAGTCGCGGTCTTTTCTCTGTGATTAAAATGGTTGTTATGTCTAGTAGTGCAGGATGAACGTTTTATTGTGTCGCGTGGCTTGTGATTTTCCAAACGTATACGAAGCCACAATATTCTCTTTATCTTTAGATTGAGCAAAGGAAGTGGGATGTCCACTTGTGTCACAGGGCTGGTGATTTTCCAGGTGCATGCGAAGTAGTGTTATCCTTGCCTCCATAGTTTGGTTTTTTTCCACTTACCAAGTGAATTCGTAGTTGATGTTCCTACTTGTGTCGCGTCCGACAGTTTGGAGGGTGTGATTAATTATTTTTCTGTGTGGTTGGGCTTAGTTTTAGGTGATAATTATGCCACGTGGGTGAGTCATATATGGCTTTTCCGTTTGTCGATACTAAGGTAGTGGATTAGGTGAATGTGGGTAGGCACATAGTCACAAAATTTTAGATCCATTACCTCAATTGTTTTTTTGAAATTTTGTGCTCCTCTTCTTTCTATATAAAGTTACTTTACCAAAGGATATCCTCAACTACTTTTGTGTATGACTATTTTGTTGTTTGGGTTTGGCTTTGTGTTTAGATTGGTGTGATTTGTATTGCAAATGTGTGTATGTTATAACATGCTAATGGTTAATATGGTGTGAGACTCTGGTGGTGTTTATCTTTTGGACAGGAGATTCTACTAGTTTGATGGTAATCCGTATTGGGTGAGTTATTCAGAGAGATTATTTCCATTGCCGATGACACAAATTGGGGTAACATCCCTTACGGGATTGTTTTTTAGAAAACTCATGTAGGCTGTAACTTTGTAGTGTATGTTCTTGTTATTTACTATTAATTATTTGTATTTTTTATTGAGGCCTATGGTATTTTATTGTCTAGGATTGGCGATTGAGATCAACGAACGAGGGGATAGAGGATGATGGTGAATTTCCATCAATCTAGTCATCTTTTACAAGGTTCAAGAGGAACTGATGCGAGTAGAAGCCTAAACTCACAGCGGCTTGGCTCTAAGGGTATAATCGTTGCGTAGTAAACGAACACACCTGATACCCCTCAAGTGTGGGTTTGACTATGCTAGAATGGGGTGGAGTATTATTAGAGAACAATTATTGGCTGATGGAGTGTTATTGGAGAACGATTATTGGCTGGTAGCAATTCAACGTTCTCTGGCATACTTGTCTACTTTGAGGTTGGTGCACCCATGACAGTGTGCACTGCGGATTACGAGACATGATCGTGAATCGGAAAAAATCCAACATGCCGCTTGGAGTTCACGACCAGTATCTATCAACTTTTCTTTCACCACCCCTTCTTATATGTTGGGTAGTTCGCAATTGAATATAGTTATTTTGTATTGAATTTTGAGATATTTCTCAATGTAATATGATAGATTAAAATGAGTATATTATTGCTTTTATTTCTTTGTATTCAATTTGCGTTTTGGGTTACTAGATCTCAAAATCAAATGTTTATTTACTTGCATTTTGTAGCTGTGATATTGTTTTAATCTTTTTGTAATAAAGCATGTTACCACATATTTATCAATAATTCTACATATGTGAGGCTGGGCATTTTGAAGCGTAACTAAATGTTAACGTACCTTAGTTTTGGCGGTGTAATGTTGTGATGTACTGATGCAGTGTGATTGATTCTGGTTATGTTTGCTGCTTTCATCCAATTCCCCATGTTTGAGGCTTTCACTTTTTTCTATAGCTAGTTTCGCCAACCTTGTGTTTTTTGGGCCAGTCATGATGATGAATTATTGCGGTATATTCTGATTTGGTTTATCTTGCTGACCCCGTTCACTCCTACCTTGTCGAGGTTTTCAAGCTTATAATGTAGTTGGCTCTACTAGCCTTGTGTCTTATGGTAGCCAAGTGTCATCTGTTAATTACGGCTACTCATCATATTATTTTTTGGCATGAAATTTGGCCTCCTCCACAGACCATGAGAGCCTTAAAAGAGAAATTGATCCCCGGAGACAACGCCACTGACGTGGGGGGATTCCTTCCGGACCACCATCAAATTTAGAATCGGCGCAATGTCCCACACTAGCTTTATGAAACCTGCAGAACAAGGTCCCAGAGAGTCTCGAGATCTGCCTCCAATGTCTAAGTAAGTGTATAATCAATATATATAGTATTTAGGAAAATGCCATTACCTATCATGTCATTCAGGCTATCTATTTACAAGTGGTGATCACCGTAATATTTGTTGATTATAAGTCATGTTCCTAGATCGTGGTTTTAGTGCCATGATCGTGGTGATCATCGTAATCTTTTGATATGAATAAATTTAATTTAAAGTATAACAATAATACTTAATTTATTATTGTTAGATATTCAACACTTATATTTAATTATAAATAAATATTAATATTGTAAAAATGTGTGGAACCTATCAAGTTACAAATAAATATAACTTACCATTGTTGGAGTGTGTAGTTTGTCACATTATGAGGATGAAAAAATGATCTGACAGGTCAAGCTACAACCCCTTGATACTTACCACTGAAGATGCTCTTACATAGGGACAGAGGGAGTAGAGTATTTTTAGAAGAATAAATAAACACTACAAGAAAAATAACATTTTACTTTGGCCTTTTTAGCTCAGTTGTTTGATTTTAGACAAATAATAGAATTAAAAATTTATTTGTACCTTGATTTTTTTAAAACAAAGTAAAGGGTATTTTTTATCGGTTAATAAATAACCAATGTAAAAGTTATATTATTTACCTCGGTTAGTTTTTGGCCGAGTTAAAAAGTCATGAAAAAAGAAGTAAATATAATAGCCAACGGTTTTTTGAAAGTTGTTGCTGCTGTAATATATTATAACCGACATCACATTATTCATCGGTAAGACCGATGGTGGAGTCAGTGGATGAGCGGCGTCACCCATTATAGAAAAAACCATTTCACAAAATAAAATCGAGTTTGAAATAACTAATTTTTTGTTTGAAAATGATTAAAACATTGGTATTTTCATTTGAGAGTCCAAGATAATTTTAAATATGAAAATAGTTGAAGAATGCTATTTTTAATGTCAGGGATTAAAAATTAGGTAAGTGATATGTAATAAAATAATCCAACCATTATTGTATGAGATCAAAATCATAGAAGCAAAATAATTCCAAAGAAAATATTCAAAAATATTCCAAATATACCAAAGGCAAAGTTTTGGGAAAAACGGTCTTTCCATAACCTTATGGAAAGACGGGGTTTAATTAGAATAATAAAAGGTAAAAGGTCTTTGTTGCAATATT